>LPNX010395578.1:215546-261287 GCA_001517045.1 Pseudotsuga menziesii
TAATGAACTTACCATTGGTTGGATTCTTGGACCATACCAATGCGTCAACTTTTTAAGGTTAAATGAATATGGACTTTGGACAACTCTTGGTAAATCCTTTTGACTATTATGCCAACATTCATTTTAGATCTAATCCATATGCATTCTTCCATCCCCACTACCATGAATTTGTTATCTTTAAATTTACCACATCAATTAATACTAAAAAGCCTTGATCGTTTAATTGTGACAAGAGGCGCTTTCTACAACCTAATAGGAGGGAGAAGCGTAATCCCATGCTCAATGTGGAGATCACATGTGGCACTAATAAAATTATAAAATACTAAGTAAACAAAAACTTACAATGTTGGTCATAACCTAAACTTCAAAACCAAAGATATACGTATTTTAATTAATTAAAACTAAAATAATTAATTAGAATATATGCTTATTAGTTATTCGTTATTTGAAAATGTATTTGAATTAATAACCAATATAGATCCATCTTAACTCTGAATCTACCAAGCAACCAAAGGGATCAAATCCCTTGAGGTGCAAATTTTCCCCCAATTTTTTTTTTCTTAAAAAAATTACACCTCAAGAAATTTGATCCGTCTTGACATTTAATAGATCTAGAATTGAAATTGATCTATATTGATATATTTACTAATCCTAAGATATGTAATATTATCCTGACATCCAATCCAAAATTGTGTCTTTCCTTTTTACCAATTACATCTTTCTAAACTAACTAATTCTTTACAAAAATTTAAAATCACACTAATATTGTTCTATGGTATTAAAGCATTTACATAAAACTCAATCATACAATAACCATTTACATATAAATAAAATGAATCCTAATTTATTCCAACTTCAATAATACATAAGATATATACAATATACACAAATCAACATATAAATTTAGAATGAAGTTATTTTTCATTTTTATATTTATATTTATTTAAAATAAATTATCTTTTCATAATTTTATTAAATAATATAAACCCTTTTCATAAAAACAAAACATTAAAAAAATAGTATTATCCATCACTTCCGATGAAAATAAGGATAGGATTTTCTAAAACATCTGTCATTTGAAAATAGAAAGTCCGTCACTTCCGATGAAAATAAAACATTAAAAATAAGAGTCCACCTTTATGGTGATCATCAATAGTAAACGAAGGTGTTACCAATTTGATTTTCTTTGTGGAATTTGGAAATAATTGTTTTTTCATTTAATTATTTTAAAACAATATATAAAATATAAAATTTTAATATAAAAAAAAAGCAAAAAGTCTAACATCATCATGTTTAAAATAATTATAATTTTAAAATTTTTAGAGATAATATTAAATTTATAAAATTCAAATTTATTTAAGATATATATAAACTTATAAAATTTAAAATAATTTAAGATATGATCAAATTTATAAAATTTAAAATAATTTAAGATATAATATCAAATTTATAATATTATTATAACTTAAAATTAGTTTAAGATATAATATCAAATTTAGTAAAAAGATGCTATTACATAATTTAAGAAATTTTATTTCAACATTAATAAAAACTTAGATAATTATGCAATAAAACTAGATTTGACATTTTAATCTTAATAGAATATTTAAAATTGTTCTTTTAGTATTGTTTTTCTAGATTTGACATTTTTCTTGGTTTTAAGTAATGAAAGTTTTATGGATTAAATGGATAAATTATTTAATTAGAAAACAAAATAAAGAGTATAATTGAGTGTTGTGTTTAAGAAGATTTATAAATTTTCGTTCATAGTTGTGGGGATTCATTAACCGATATATGATTTGTGGTAAATTTGAGACCAACATACACATGCATTTTAATAATTATTTCATGCATTTTTAACTTGTCTTTTCAATTAATCAAAAGCTTTAAAGAGATTCAAACAAATGATTTCTTAACTCAACATTGCCTTATAATAAGAACCTCATATTCTATCTACATCCATTCCTTTTCAGCCATGTACCCATCTTACTCAAAACTCAATAGACTTCCAAACAATTCTCCGCTGGTTGAACACTAATTGTATGATAAGAACTACATATCCAAAGACATTCATTTGCATCAATGCCCCTTTTTATCTATCTTCTTAACTTACCTAAAATTCTAAAAGGTTCCAAATAAATGAAACTAAAAAAACCGATATTCAAATTGCATCCATGTATATGAATTTATTTTTTAACTTGTCTTCTTAGCTTACATAAACTCTAATGGGATTCCAACAAATGCTCTATCTGTTGAATGGTTCGGCTCTGTAGGGTTTTTGAGCGGTCGTCGGACCTTCTCACTACCCCTCGACTCTCTGGTGTTTACCTGACTTGACAGTAGTTCTCCTCTGACCTTTGTGGCTGTCAGCTTACTATCCTTCTCTCTGGTTTTGTTTTAGTTCTGTGACTTTAGGGTTAGATTTTTATCTACCACTTGAATGTCCTCTGGCCTGTTTTTTATTGTTTTTGTCAGTACTGGGCCTAGCGTGTTACGGGACCGTTCTTGGAGCTGCGAGTTCTGTTTTTTATTCATTGTTGTTCTCGGGTTGGCTGACCAGGTGGTTAGCATTGACAGTATTGGGACATGTTTCCACTCTCCGGACGCACTCTAGTATTGGGGTTTAGGTTTACCCTTCACCCATTGTGTTTGGTATCGAGTCAACTAATGGATTTTGCTTTTGTCGTCCTTCACCGAGGGCACTTTCATTTTCTCTCATATTTTCACGTCCGCCATTAGCCATGATGGATTAGGAGACTCTGGAGTCAAACCTATCCTAAGTGGCAGGTCTAGTACCAACCAGAGCATAAAAAAGTGGGAATCTGATATACCATCCCCCCTTCACAAGCGGTGTTTTTTTATGATTTGTTGTTTTTACATATAATAGCTTTTAGGGATCCATTGTGGTCTTTCTGCGGTTCTAGTGTTCTGATGGCGGCTTCACCTTTGACGTTGGGGGTCCGCACAAATCCCCATGCTCATTTTCATGTCTCTCAGTTGGGTGTGTCCACTAAACAGGGTTTACCCTCTTCGGTTTTATCGGTGTCCTCGGGTCCTACTAGTGGACCGGGGTCTTATTAGGCTGCTAGGTCAACTGCTAGTGGTTTTGAGGCAGGGAGCCAACACTTTCTTTATCGCTCGAGACCATCTTCTCAGAATATTCCTTTTGAACAAGTGAAGGATTGTAGAGGTGTATGTGTTCTTGGGAAGGACATGACCGTTGATATGGTGTCGACTCTCTCTCAATGTGCCCTTGTCGGTCATTTTGAATACCTCAAACTTTCTCGCTCAACGGTTTTGGCATGGGTAAGAGAACATTGGAAGCCACTACTGAAGTATGTGCCTAATGTTTTGAGATTGGTCAATGGATGGACTCTCTTTTTAAGTTTCTTTCTACTGAGGATCGTGAGATTATTAAAAGTTTCTACTAGATTCTAGGTGAGAGCTCTCTTGTCCTCAAGCGGTGGCACGTTAGGTTCGACCCAAGGTTGGAGATACTTTTGCACAGACACCTGTGGGTGATCCTCCCAAATTTCCCGATACAATGTTGGAATCTGAAGGGGTTCATGGCCACAACCAATTCAATAGGATCCTTTATGCTTATCGAAGACAACCAATTGTTGGGTTTCGAGCGTTCGGCTCCGAGGTTTCTTGTGGATATGGATTTATCATATGGGATTCTGGCTGAGCTCGAGGTAATTTGGGTAGGGGGTGCTTTATCCATCGTCTTGACTATTGAAAAATTGAAATTCGATGCCATCTCTGTTGCATGACATGCCACTCCAAGGAGTTTTGTCCTTCGAAGGGCGTCTATCAAACTGGTTCAAGGTCTAAGACGGAACTTCCAGTCGAGACTCACACTGGTGGTGAAGGACATATCCTTTCCTATCCCGTTGGATAAGGAGTTGACTAACACATTTGTGGGTAAGTTCACACATTCCATTCCTCTATTATTGAAGTTCATTTATGTTGATGATATTCTTAACTCTCTGGTCATGAAGGATGTCATTGATTTTCCCATTTCATCGTCTTTTCCCACTGGGAATGTTGTGCATGATTTCACTCTCTTATACCCTAGTCTTGTGGTTGGGGTGGTCTTGTCCCCTTGCAACCCGTCGACTGCGGTCGGTTCTGAGTCATCACCCTTGTCGGGGGAAAACTGTGTGCCTCCTATTGAGCATTATAACCCTACGTCACCCTCTTTCGACGACAGTCTCCACATTGATCTTTCTCCTACCCCTATACTAGACAGATCATCTGATGACTTACACTCCCCTGAACCATCTCCAGGGATCCCCTGCTCTTCATCTAGGGGTGGGGTTTATTCATCCATTCCCTCTTTGGCGTCAATACCCCCTCTCACGATCTTTGGTGCAGATGACATTTCCAACAACAACATCTTCCCCAACTCTGCTATACGCTCTGCCAAAGTATCTATACATAAACCTAAGAAAGAGGGTAAGGGTAACATGAGATGGTTAAAGGAATCGATAAGGGAATAATATTTTATAAACCCTAAGGTTTTTCCCCTAGCTTGTAGAGGTTTAACTCCTGCTTCTGACTCTAGCACTACTACCAACCATCACGCTCTTGTAGATTATGCAACCATTTCCTTGGTGAATCGATGAACCTTGTTAGCCTCAATATTCGAGGGCTCAGCGGAGTCCCCAAACATACCGCCTTAAAGCCTCTTCTTGATACTTCTTCCTCAGCTGTGGTCTTTCTATAAGAAACCATAACTTCTGGGGTTTGCACCTATGATTATTTTCTTTATTTATGTCCGAGCTGGCTGGTTTGTGCTCGAGATGTTGTGGGTCACTCTAGAGGGTCTTTGGTTGCTTGGAACCCTAAGGTGGTTAACCTCCAAGCTTTTAATTCAGATGTAGGTATACTACTCTTTGGTAAACTTCTAGGTATGAAGCATCTTGTGCATCTACTAAATATCTATGGGCCATATGATACTTGGCATACCTTTTGGGAGTCAGTTAAGTACAGTGGATTTCTCAATTTAGCTAATCTTATTTTGGCGAGAGATTTGAACTTTACCTAGTCCATTGATGAAGTTTGGGGGGTGGGACAACCTTGCAATCCTCTAGCTGATTTTTTACTTACTCTTTTTGGGGATGCTAAGATACAGGATATTGCTCCGGTGATTATTTCGCCTACTTGGTAAAATGGGAGAGCTGGTTCACTATCTATTGCCAAACACCTTGAAATATTTTTCATGTCTGATACTTTGCGTGACTCTTTTGGGAAGTTCAGATCATGGCACCACTCCACAAGGGTCTCGAGTCACCGGTCCATTATACTACAAATTGTTTTTGACAAAGATTTCATATTATATCCGTTTAAATTCGATCCAACATGGCTTGTTGAAGAGGATTTTATTTCTTTAGTAAAGACAAAATGGGAAAAGCTCTCGACCGCTGCACCTGTTCACTTGAGCCCAATGAGGGATTTATTGTTCAAGATTAACAAGCTTCAACCATGTGTTCGCCTCTGGGAGAAAGCCAATAAAAGATCTCTGGATTCTAATGTTTGAAAGATTGAGTCAGATATATTCACCTTTGAAAATCATATGTTACTGGATCCATGTTTAGAGGGTTTGCGAGGGGCAATGAAGGAATGCCATTCTTCTAAGATAAATCTCCTCAAGCATAAAGAGGAAACACTTCGTCATAAAAGTAGGGCTACTTGGCTCGAGTCAAGGGATGAAAACACTTGATATTTCCATAATTTTGCAAATAATGATTAAACAACTCAGTTAGGGAAGCAATGGATGATAATAATATCAAGGTTCTATCAAAAGGGTGGCTCGTGCCCATTTTGCAAATTTATATAAGGAACTAGACACTTTCAAAATTGATGATCAGTTGGATATTATCAAACTATTCCCAACTTTCTTTTCAGCAGAGGATGGTCTGGTTATCAATTGTCCTGTCACTCTAAAGGAAGTTGAATCTACTCTCAAAGTTTTCGTCAAGGATAAGAGTCCACGGCCTGACGGATGGACGATCGAATTTTATCTACATTTCTTTGATATGATTGGGCCTGATTTGGTGAATGCGATTGAGGATTCACGTGCTTCGAGTACGATTCTTGAGATACCTAATAGTACCTATCTCACTCTCATACCAAAGGTGGACCGCCCTGGTTCATTCAGGGACTACAGACTGATATCTCTCTGAAACTTGCTCTACAAACTGATCACAAAAATCATTCTAGAGAGATTGAAGCCATATCTTGGGCAACACATCTCGGACGAGCAATTTGGTTTTTTTTCCTAACAGACAAATCTTGGATGTTGTTGGGATAGTCCATAAAGCTCTCCATTCAGTCAAATCGAAGCATTCTCCAGCTATAATACTGAAGTCAGATTTGGAAAAAGCCTACGATAATGTAAACTAGTCTATGCTCAGTTTGACTCTCCTTCAGATTGGACTACCTTTTGATTTTGTTAGATGGATTATGTCATGTGTCACTAGTGCAAACTATGTTGTTCTTATTAATGGTTTTGTTACGCTTCCCTTTATGGGATCTCGAGGGAACATGTCAAGGTTGTCCACTCTTGCCTTACTTATTTCTTTTAATCATCGAAGGTTTGAGTCTCTTGTTGACTCAAGCAAAGGTTACAAAAAAGATTAAGGGCATTAAGGTTACAGGTACCATTTACCTCACACACACATTATTTTTGGATGCTGTTTTGATCTTCAACGATGGTAGTCTCTTGGAATGGCTTCATTACAAGTCTCTAATTGATTTATTCCTTGGGGCATATGGAATGTCCATCAGTGAACGTAAATTGGTGTTTGGTTCATTAAATATCAATGAAAGTGTACTGGATCTGATAGCCCTGCACTATCCTTATTTATGGAAGTCCTTGGACGACAGACTCACTTACCTAGCCTTTCCTCTTAAGCCCAATTACTACCGGGCTGAAGATTGGACATGACTGCTCAAAAAAATTTAGTTTAAAGTGAAGAGGTGGGTTCCTAGATGGCTTTCACTTGGCAGGAGAGTCACCCTAGCTACCTCTGTCTTGCAGTCGATTCCTGTTTATTGGTTCTCACTCTTTATTCTCCCCGCTAAGATTCTTTAGGCTCTTTGAAGGATACTATTTCATTTCCTTTGGACCGGTGTTATGAATTGCAACAAGTATCATTTGGTCAGTTGGAAATCACTGTCGAGACCCAAAGTTTGGGGAGGATGGGGTATTAAGAACTTGAAATGCTTTAACATCTCTTTATGTGCAAAAATTCTTTGGCAGACTATGACTAATACTGGCCTTTGGGGGAACATCGTCAAATCGAAATATATGAGTAGAATGCCCCTCAATATTTGGTTAAGAAGAGCAGACTTCAAACTGACCACTTCCTCGACGGTTTGGCATAGTCTCCTTTCCACTTTCACATATATCATTCCTGACTTTTTTTGGCTAGTGGGTAGAGGAAACTTGATTTATATCGGCCTTGAACCAATTTTGGGTATCTCCCAACACTGTTATCAAACCCTTTGTTGGCATGGTTGCACGGGAGGAATTTGGCGGTTCTTAAACACATTTTTATCCAATGGGATCGGAATGCTCCTAAGTGGCTTTCATCAAATGACCTGGGTCTCACGAGTGATTAGGCTACTGAATGGAGCTCGTGTATTGATAATATTTATGATGTTGGTATTTCTTTGACCTCTGTTCGTGATCAGATTGTCTAGGCGGTCAATAATCAGACGGGGGTGGTGAGGGCCAATATTGCTTATCTAGAAATTCTTAAATCTTTTGGGGAGCTCGTTTGTCATTGGTGGCATACAACACTGTGGAAAATGATATTCCATGCAAGGTTAAATATTTTTGTTGGTTATCCATTAACCATAAGATCCTTACGTGGGATTCCCTTCAAATCCGGGGTTATACTGGTCTAGGCATCTGCATTTTATGTTATAAGGCACTGGAGTCAGTTGAGCACATCTTTGGGAGGTGTCGGTTTTTTTCAACGGGTTGGACAAAGTCTTTGCCACAAAATCAACTATATTTGGCACTGGGACTCCCCGGTTATTGCCAATAACTTAGAAATATGGGTGAAGAAGTATGATGTGCCACTTGATATCCCTTGTCTTCTGATGTGGGGAGTCAGGCGTGTCCGAAATGACTTCCTCTTTCAAAATTTACCGGTGTCACAACATTACATTCTCACTAAGGTATGTTCATCTCCTTTTCTACTTGATTCCAGTTCTAAAAAAAGACCCACTAGGCACATTCGTCCTCCCCCTGTTTTGAGGGATGTGGTAGTTGGACACTTCGATCGGGTCGCAAATGACGGGAATTGCGGGGTAGGCATGGTGATCATTTTGGATAGTCTACACTCCTACATATTGTGTTTGGATGTTGGTTGTGGTACCAATACCAAATCTGAACTTTTGGCCTTATGTGGGTTGTTATACTTTGCAAATCACAGGAACAGTCCAGATCTACATGTTCTGGGAGATTCCAAAGTTATTGTTGACTGGCTCTGGGTATCCACAACATTCACATAGTTAACCTTGAACACTGGCTTGGTCAGGTAAAATACCTTTTTGGAATTTTCAGTTCCTTGACACTTCAACATGTTTACAGGGAGTATAAATCCTTAATAGGCGATCTCTCTAAAAGGGCTATTGGACTAGGGGATGGACTGATTTCTTGGGAAGAATATACAGAGGGGTGCTTGACAGACTATGGCTCTTTGAAACTTCACTAAACTTTATCTGCTATATGTTATTTTGTTGGATCATTTTTGCAGTATGTAAGTCAGTTTTTCTGTTGGATCACTTTTTTCCAGTATGTATGTAACTGACTAGTAATCCTCCAGTTTTGTAAGACAATCAGTTTGTGATTTTGTCACCAGAATTTAGAAAGATGGACAAACCTTATGCTTCTACATATATCTTGGACTATGTAAGTAAGTAGTGTCGATTTTATGACATGGTTTTATAAAATTTAAAGCCGTTTTTTCCGTGTGAAAAAAATACTCATATTGTAACTATACCCATTTGTATCAATGCATTTTTTAATTTGTCTTTTATTGCTTACCATAAATTATAAAGGGTTACAAATAAATGATACACCAACTCAAAGAACCCATATTCAACTCTCACCAATTTGTATTAATGCATCTTTAACTTGTCTTCTTTGCTTACAATTTTTCCACCAACCCAATGCTTCTTATATGATAATATCTTCATATTCCATCGACACCCATTTGTATCAATGCACCTTTTATTTTGACTATATAACTTACGATTAAAAATTCCCAAATTTTCTAGATAAATGCTTCGCTAATGCAAAGGACCCATATTAAAAATGCACCCATTTGTAGCAATGAACCTTTTAACTTGCTTTCTTAGTTTTAAAAACTCTAATGTGATTAAAACAAAAGCTCCACTCACTCAACATTGATAGTATGATAAAGTTCTCAAAGGACCCATATTAAAATATCACCCATTTGTATCAATCCACCTTCTAACTTATTTTTTTAAGTTTAAAAATCTCTATTGTAATTAAAGCAAATGCTCTACCAACTCAACATTGATTGTATGACCAGCCTAGATCCAAATCCTAGGTTCTATCAAGCGTCGAGAGGGATCAAATCTCTCGAGCTGCAAACCTATTCTCAGGTATTACACGCAAGGAGCTATTCGAGGAGAGGTTTGCAACTCGAGAGATTTGATCCCTCTCATCGCTTGATAGAGCCTAGGATTTGGATCTAGGTTGGTTTGTAATTTTCCTAAATTTGACTTCAATTTTGTAATACAATTTTCACAACAATATTTCAACATTAGTTGTGATTTTTATGAAACAATTACTGGTTTTAA
The DNA here is from genome assembly GCA_001517045.1 of Pseudotsuga menziesii. Classification (NCBI taxonomy): domain Eukaryota; kingdom Viridiplantae; phylum Streptophyta; class Pinopsida; order Pinales; family Pinaceae; genus Pseudotsuga; species Pseudotsuga menziesii. Next base: position 225,393 of record LPNX010395578.1, read on the forward strand.
ATTAGATAAAATTTTAGTTATATTTATTACTACTACAGTTAGCCATAAGTAAAGTGGAGTTTGAATGTTGATAGGCACAACCAACCATTTAGTTTTGTAAAGATAACCGACTTTAAACAAAGACTAAAATATATAATTTTATATCCATTATTCATACCAATTTTTTTTTTTTTAGACAGTAACGGTTTTGTTTATTTATTTATTTATAGGTCGGCAAAATAGTTGTCGGGTACTTTAACATATAGAGACTCCATCTCATTCATTCACAGTTTTGGTAATCAGACATAGTAGCAGAATTCCCGGAGGAAGACAACTCGTTTATTGACAGAGTGTTATGCATATTAGATGTCAAAGGGAACATGGTTGCAACAGATAAATAGAGCATGAGATGGAGGAGTTCCAACAGATTAGTCCTCATCATCATTCGTGGCCGGAGCTTTGGAGCATGTGAACCTCTTTCTTCCAATCTCTCCTCCATTGACGAGCCCGGATTTGAGCGAGGCCATCCTTGAGGAAGGGAGACTGTCCCTTGACCTTAGAGAGATATGTGCATTACAGAATGAAGAGATGCTCATTCGGTGCCTCTCTTAATTTCAAAGTATTCACAAGAATTTGCCAATCCAGAGAGGAAGGGACAGTAATAAAGATGACTATGGAATCTTACTTTGAGACGTTTTGTCGTGACAAGTGCCAGTCAAAAAATTGAAGAGTTGGGATGAGGGGGTGGATTTGATTCTTTTGTAAGGAGAGGCTCGCCAGTTCTCGTGAAGGTCGTTGTTCCAGCCGAAAAAATACTCCACCGGTGTTAAGGAATGACGTAGGATGAGATGGTCCCATCGATTGATAGAAGGCTCTTGCCCAGGAGCATACCTCTATTGGCTTCCAGATTTGCCATTGCATTTAGGCCCCTTAAAACATGAAAGAAACTGATTTTTTGAAACTTGGCGATTAGCAAATCGATTTTCTTGAGTATGGAGGCAAGATGTACCTGGGACGGCCAGTGATTTGAGATTACTGCCTGAATGATTATCGTCGAGTCTCCAATGACCACTAACGATGGGAGATTTTTGCTTCGAGCTAGTTTAAGACCCTACCAAAGTGCGAGAGCCTCCTCTTTGTTATTGGTCTCCTGGCCTAACCCCCAGGAAAAACTAACAACTCTACTTCCATTAGAACTTATGATCACTCCCCCTCCTCCAGTTGCTCTAGGATTCCCTTTGGAGGCTCCATCGAAGAACAGGCAGTGGTCCTCCAAGGACGATCTCCATTTGATGAATTCTTTCTCTTCCAATCGAATTTCCCAAGCGGTAGGAAACGAAGGTTTGGGGGTCGGTCTGAGCTGGTGATCTGGGACTAGCTCATTCAGCCACTGATCTTCTTCACCGTCGAGATCCCTTGCATTTCTAAGCAAAGCTTTAGCTTCCAAAGCCTCTCCCATCATGGCTCTAGCTTTATTCGCTACCCTGGAGGAACTGCACATTTGATCTCTGAATATTCTGTTATTCTTCTCAAGCCAGATTTTCCAGCACGTGAATTTTGGAATCCACATCCAACAGGTCTTCAGAAGCTTTTTATTATTGAGGCAAAACGGGGATCTAGAGGCCCAGTTATTTAGCATATCTTGGAGATTGTTTGGTAATTCAATTTTGTCCAGTCTCAACTTCAGCACTTCACACCAGGTTTCTTTTGCAAATGGGCAGAGTATGAACAAATGCTCAGTATTTTCTTCTTCTTCCAAGCACAGGGGGCATCTCGATGGGCCTTCCCACCCTTTTCTCTTTAGATTTTCACAGGTTATAATGCTTCTATGTGCCAGAGTCCACGTGAAGAAATCAATCTTAGGAATGGAGGTAAAGGTCCACATGTATTTCCATTGTGCAAGGTCGGGAGGGGCATACGGGATTGCTTGGAGCGTGTAATACCCTTCTGCAACTGAATACTTGTCGGAGGTGGAGCCTGAACCTCTTTTATCTTTTGCTAAGGCCTTTAGCGGAGACTTCCCTTGGAGCAGATCTATAAGATTTCTGGCTTCTGTTTCGAGGTTTTTGGGGTAACCCCTTAGATCCCAAGCTTCCCAACTTCTTTCTTCGTCATCTCCCCAATTGGAAATGTCCCATAGGGTGTTGAGATTTCTGTTCTGAAGCCACTCTTTTATATTCTCCAGCTCGTTATGCTGATTCAGGGGTGGGTAACCAAGGATCTGATCGTCCCATATTCTTATGGATTTGCCATTCCCTGGGATCCAATACAACTTATCTTTAAAAAGTTCCAGAGCTCTTCGACACAACATGAAAATTGGTGACCCTTTGAGGACTTTTGGTGGGAGATCTAAACATCTGGTCTGTTTCCCTTGGAAGTATTTCTTCCACAACACTTGCTTACTCCAGGAGGATTTACCAGAGACAATGTTCCACAACAGTTTGGAGCCCAATGCTAAGTTTTGGCTAGCTATATCCCGAATTTGAAGGCCTCCTTCCAGTAATGGTTTTTTGACTTTGTCCCAATTTACTAAATGAAGCTTTCTCTCATTTTGTTTCCCCCCTTCCCATAGGAATCTTCTTAACAACCCGTCCAATTTATTGATGAAGGTTTTGGGGGCCAACAACATTGAGTTTTGACAGATAGGGAGGCTTATTAAAACTGGCTTCATTCGCACTACCTTTCCTGGTATGTTTAACCAGTTGGCTCCCCATGCTTGAATTATGGCTTTCACTTTGTCCAGGAGCGGCATCCAGTGAGCAACTTTGGAGTAGTTTTTGAATATTGGGATTCCTAAGTATTTAAAGGACTCCCAGGAAACAGTCCCTTCTGTGTCTAAAATTTTGGTAATTTCCCCCATCTCCCTGTTGGAGTAGTTCCACCCATAGATCGTGCTTTTTTGATAGTTTATCATGCTTCCAGAAACCTCTTTGTAAATGTCTAACTCTCGTTTGAATTTTCTTGCAGTATTCACGCTTGCACCTCCCAGAAGTAGAGTGTCATTTGCGAATTGTGCATGGTTGATATCTTCAACATTATGAGCCATTCTTAGGCTTGAGAGAGTCTGGATCTGCTGACAGTGGCCCAATTGGAAGTTGAGCACCGAAGCTTGGATGGCATATAGGATGGGAGACAAGGGGAATCCTTGTCTCAATCCTCAAGAGGCCTGAAAATAGTTTGTTGATCGCCCATTCACTAGAGGAGCGATCCAAGGAGAGACAATGTAGGCTTTCACCCAATTTGAGAAGTTTTTGGAGAATCTGAATTTCTCCATGACTATGAACAGAAATTCATGCCGGACTCTGTCAAAGGCATTGGCAAGATCTAACTTGATAACCATGTCTTTCTCTTTTCTCTGAGAACTTGAATGAATGGCTTCTTACACCGGTATGAGATTGTCCAGGATCTTGCGCCCTTTGATAAAACCTCCTTGGTTCTTTGGGATGATAGCAGGGAGGTTTTTTTTAGCCTTGAGGCTATTACTTTGGTGATTATTTTGTAGCCTCTGTTGCAAAGGGAAATTGGCCGGAATCTACTGAAGTTACAAGCATCTTTCTCCTTTGGAATTAGGGCTAAGAAAGCCGAGTTGGTGTTGCCACCAATCTTGATACGCCTTTGCGATTTCCTTACCATTTTCAGCAAGTCATCTTTAATGGTTGTCCAACAGGCTTTGAAAAACCTTGCTGTGAATCCATTAGGACCGGGAGCCTTGTCTGCCTCCATGAGATCCAGTGCTTTTTTAATCTCTTTCAAACTGATCGGGGTTGCTAGATTCATATTCTCCTCTTCAGAGACGAGTTGGGGGATATGGTCGAGGGGATAGGAGTTTACATCGATGGGATTTTCTTTAGGGGCAATGTACAAATCCTTGTAGAAGGAATGGGCAGCTTTCTTGATCCCTTCAAAGTATTTAATCGTTTGCTCTTGGTGTTGTATTTCTTTAATAACCTTGAAGTGCTTGCTTTGGTTTGTTTGTGAAAGTAGCTCGTATTTTTGTCTCCAGCTAACAGCCAAAGGCTTCTATGCTTTTGCCTCCAGTATTCCTCTTCTAATCTGCACTCTTTATGGAGATATTTTTGAAAGTCAACTTTAGTGGTTAACAAGGATTGGGTAACTTCGAACTCCTCCAGGGCCATCTGGTGAGTCTCAAGGGCTTCCTGCGCCTCAATCCTTCTGGCAGAAGGGGATTTTAGAGACTTGGCCCAACATTTCAGATCTTTTTTGAGGCCTCTTAATTTTTCTTCCCAGACAAAGAAGGGAGAACCTTGAATTTGTCTGTTCCAAGATGAGTTGACTATATCCTGGAATCCGTCTTGTTGGATCCAAAGGGGGTTGAATCTGAAAGGGATTGGACCTAAATTTTTATCTAAGGAAAGTTCCAAGTGGAAAGGCTTGTGGTCAGAGACATAGTTTGGCAAGATTTTTGACAAGGCCAAGAGACCAAAGGTTAGAAAAGAGGACTGGATTAGGAATTTGTCCAGGTGAGCTACAATATGCCTAGGACCCAAATGCTTGTTTGACCAGGTGTATTTTCTCCAGGTGGGCTTGATGTCCTCTAGCTCCCAATATAGAATGATATCCTCCACCCATTCTCTAACTGGATCTCTGATAGGGGAACCACCTTTTTTTTCATTGGTAGCTAGAGTTAGATTGAGATCTCCTGCAATGATTACATTCTCTGGGCTGTGCATGCTAAGGATGGACTTTAAGGCGTCCCAATAGGATCTTTTTTTCTTCTTCTGAAAACGAAACCGAAACATACAAATTAAACAAACTTACTTGATGGCATGACTCTTTATGGAGAAGCTTGGTGAAGATCTAATGCATGTTGCTTTCTTCAGATGTTAGCTCGAACTTGGAGGTGTCCCAGCAGGTGGCAATTCCTCCTGATGCTCCTCTTGAACTTACTGCTTTCACTTGACCTTTTTTCCAAAACACTTTACTAGCTTGGAGGAGGACAACGTCCTCCAACTTTGTCTCCTGGATGAGAAGAACTTCGGGATTATATAATCTCACAATGTCTTTTAAGGTTTCTTCTTTCAGATTGCTCCCTAGACCTCTACAATTCCAGGAGACACATTTCATTATTTACCTTGGGAGGATGTGGCTCCTTTTGGAGTCGAGCTGAGATTTTTTGTAGATCTGGTACTTATCATTCCTTTGAGCGTATGTTGGTAACCTTGGAGCACGTCTAAATAGGTTTTTTCCCCTCTCTCTTTTTTCTTGGTCTTCCAATCCCTTTTGGTTTTTATTGGTGTAATTTGGGAGCTACTTGATTCGGTTCCACCATCTTCTGAGACCCCCTCTGATTTCGATCCCAGGCTGACATGCTCTTCTTCTGTATCTTTCTTCTTAGCCGGCTCCTCATGCAGTGATGGATCTATGGTTTTTTCGGGTTCCTTTTCTTGAGTGTCTTCAATCTCTTGCACTTCTACGGTTTCAACATTTTCCCCAGAGGTTGATCCTTCTTTCGGCGCATCCTTATTAGCTGGTTTGGCCTGGAGTTTCTCCGGGTGACCTGTGCTTCTCTTCTCAGCAGGTTTCGTGGTTGCTTTACCTTTTTTGACCTTCTGCCAACCTTCTCCTTCCTCTTTGTCTTCTGGTCAGGCCTTTGGACAGTTTCTTTGGGAATGACCATGTTCATGACAGTTTCTACATTTGAACGAAAGTTGCTCGTGGTCCAGCTTTTGGAAATGGTTCCAGTTGCCCACCTTGAGCTTTATGGCTTCAGGCATCCCGGCTTCCAGATCAACTTTGACACAGATCCTTGCACATGTGTACTAAGCTTTGTTATTGGCTTTATCTATGAATTGACCTAGCCCATTTCTAATCTTTTGGAGAGATTGAAAGTTCCAGCAATGGATTGGTAAGTTGGGTAGTCAGACCCAGACTGGGACCTCTTTTGGGACAGCTACTGTGGGATCAAAATCAAACGTCCATCTGTTGAGGTACAGACCTTGGGTCCCCATGAAGTATGGACCGCTTCTGAATGTCGATCTTCCTTGGAGATGAATTCGAAAATGAAGAAGCCCCTTCCCACTGCATAGTAGGTCACACTATTTTTGAGTTGGGGCCTCCAGTTTCTTTGAATCCAATCATTGGTTGTTCTCGCAGAAGGCCATAGCCCCATAAACTGCCCGACTAGACCTCTTTCAACTAAGGCCAGGGTGATTTTTATGGGTTGTTCTTCTGGCAGGTCGATTTCCAGTATAGCATTGAGTTTTTTTATGAATTTCGACACTAAAGGAGCCGCCGGCTTCCTTCCAAACGGATCAATAAGGCGCTTGAAGGCCTCTTCGGCAGAGAACGGTGGGGTGGGAGGTGGCTCCCCACCCCCTGGTGCACTCATGATTGATTTGCTGCAGCCTCTCAATCACACGTGAGGAACCCTAGCAGCTCGCTCAGCTCCAAGGAGAACACAAATCTTCCATTAATACCAAATTGTTAGAGTTATACTATTTAATAAAAAAAAACTGCTATGAAAAAACAAAAACAAATTGTTACAGGTTTATTTTGGCGGATAATTAAAATTTTTATTTATTACTTTTTACTTAATGGCTGACAAAATATATTTATTGTGTCGAGAGGCACTCTACAACCCAGTATGAGGGAGATCTTCTAACGTTTGTTACTAACAAAATAATAAAAAATAAAATTTTAATTATCCGCCAAAATAAATGTAAGCAAAAAAAACAACCTAATATGGCAGACATGTTGTAAAGTTTCTACCTAACAAAACAATAAAAAAGATAAAAAATTAATTATCCGCAAAAAAAATGTGGGTAAGAAAAAAACACAATATAGGGGAGATGTTGTAATGTTCCTACCTAACAAATAGTAAAAACTAAAAAAATGAATTATTCGCAAAAAAATGTTGGCCTTGCATATGGTTTTAAAGCCATGTATGAGGAAGATGTTGTAATGTTCATTCCTAACAAAATAAAAAATATTATATGTCGGCCATAAATAATATGAAATATTAATAATACAAATATTATATGTCCACCTTAAATAAAAAGATTGTCTTTTGGTTTGAATCAAATCAATGACTATATATAGAACATATGAGAGGTCATAGATACCTAAGAAGAGGTTTGCAGCTCAAGAGATTTGATCCCTCTCGGCCCTTGATAGAGCCTAGGATTTGGATCTAGGTTGGTTACAAAGTTACAACATCTACATCATAATCGACACGTAAAAAGTAACGTTACAACATCTCCCTCATAATTGGCAATATTATTTATAGCCGACATTTACAAGAGGAACGTTACATAATGTTACAACATCTACATCATAATCGACAATATTAATTATATCCAACATTTACAAAATAAACATTACATAATGTTACAAGATCTTTCCATACTGAACTATAAAACATCTCTCAACACAATAAAGTGTAAAATCTTTCATAAATTCAAATCTCCATGAATTTAAACTCTAGCATACTTGATTAATGTGATTATTGTGCTAATTAAATTGTCATAGATTCCACTATGTCTTGTGCTCTTTTAATTCAGTATACTTGATTAATGTGATTATTGTGCTAATTAAATTGTCTTCCACTATGTCTTGTGCTCTTTTTCTTTAGATAAAGACACGCGTCTCGTTGTGCTCAGTGAATCATGTGTACGATTCACTCTTATATATATATTTTTAATTACTTGGAGCAAGCTTAATCTGGGTCATGAATTTCAAAACTAAAACCAGGATACCCTCCATTCCATTTCCCATACCAAAATACAAAACATGATAGACAAAGGACAAAGAATGATCGCTCAATTGCATTGACATTGCCTAGCAGCCACTAATTTTCATTTGAGCACATTTACATCGTGAATTGTCTTGACATTTTGTTTATTGTGAATTGTTCTGGTTTCTTCTGTTTTGTATAAGTATTTGATTTGGGTTTTTCTAGTTCTCCCTTTTCTTCAGCCACATTTTAAGCGGGTCCTTCTGCTTATTGCCTCCCTCTGCTCTGTATTGCAAGCCGTTGAGCTAAGACTTCAATGGATTGAATTATTATTCTGCCCAGTTTATCCGGGATTGTCCTTACACAGTTTGATTGGTTTGCATGTTTCTTTTTCTGTTCAAGTTCAGTCTCATTCCTCGTGGGTTTCTTTTATTTTCTTCACCCCCATTCCGCAAACCATGGTGCCTTTAGAGGGCCCCTGCAGTTCTATACCTATACTTTCTTCGTTTGTTCCACCGGAGGGATTGAGCACTTTCAGAAAATTCCCCAATTGTGGATCAGCTAAAGCTTTTTCTAGCAAGCATTTCACAGTTGTCAAGGTGGGTCTCTCATCACCATTTTCTTCAACAAAATTCTTCAAGAACAGAGGCGGGGTTGTGGTAAATGCTCAGAATGAAGGACCCAGTAGTGAAGACGAGGCTTCGGAAGCATCCTTGCAAGCTACCGTACAGCAGAGCAAGAAGGTGTTGGCACTGCAGAAGGGGCTCCTCCAGCAGGTAATTCTTACAACTCTCTCTTTCTCTCTTGAAAAAATAAATATAAATGATATCATATACATTAAAAATCGATTCCCATGTACATCAAGAACAACATATCCAGGCGACGCAAGCGGTCACTCCAGATCCCCACGCTTACATTAGCAAGAAGGGCTAGTATATCCTCCTTATCCTCTTCATGATTTTTCGATGGAGTGCTATTTGATCTATTTCTATGTTTTTGTCTGTGTCCTGCGGCTTGTGACTCTGATACTGGATGATCCGATTATTGATCGGTATCATTGTTTGTACTTTCTGTTCCATTGACTGTCATTTTTTCATTTGCTGGACATTAAAACAGCTATCTTATCTTTTCTGTGTCGTGGGGCTTTCGCTATGGCTTTGACACCAAACTGATCGGATTATTTTTCCCCCTAATTTCTTGCGAGTGCGGTTCTTCAGTCTTGCCGACTAGTTATACAAGTACTACAAGTACTTTTGGCTTGTGGTTTAAAGGGACTCCTTTGGGTTTCTTTACAGACAATTATATCGATTTTCCTAGTCTGCAAATTAGAATCCGATTGAATATCGAGAATAAACAGCATGGATTATATATCTATCACAAGTTTATACAATTTATAGAGGCCTTTCTGCTGGGGAACTAGAATCCCAATAGGCTTGTGAGTTGGAAGACTAAATGCCTGTCGGTTCAACTTCTTGCTCCATAATTATGTTACAGCTGCTTAGTTGCCATGATTGGATTCGCATCCTTCATGCCTTTGCATCCTTGGGGTTGCGGTCCTCTATTGCTTTGCAATCTTTCACCGCTTCTGCAACTTGTCGTGCCTGCATTCTAGCTTTGTGGTACAACCGTATCTTTTGTAGCTCAATTGCCCCACAGCGTAACTTTGAAATCCTTTTACAGGTCTATAACCTATCCTTATGGTTCCTGCACCTTTCTTATATCACAACTTATTTCAAGAATCCAATCCTTGACTCGGATTCTTCTATCCAACTCACAAATATGGGTTGTGGGCTTGCTTCTGTTGCGAATATCCTCTTCTGCAAATTGGGATTGATAAAAGACAGATCGAGCAGTTTTAGACGCTGAATTGGCAGGATAATTTTGGTAAGATGAAAGGAACATAGTTTTGAGAAGTTAAAAGGAAGCACAGGATTAGAAGCTGAAGAGCCAGAAGTTGAAGCAGTGTGGAAGTAGAAGATGAAGAGACGCAGGCATGGCTGTTGAGCACCCGGAACATGAACAGACACACAGATAAATAATCTTAATAGTTTGATTGTAAGAAGTTAGCAGAAGTGAGATAAGAAGAGAACGACAGATCCCACTGAGATAATCTGAAAATCCTGAACGTTATAACTTTATTGTAACATAAGAAATTTTGTTGTATAATAAGAAAGTATTGATCTGCCCTGAAATAGTGAGTAGCTGGTTCTTGTGTACTTATTGTTGTTCACCAGTGAAGCATAGTGTTTTGTGCAGATTGCAGTTATGCACTGAAGTTAATAGTGAAAGTGTGATCATGGTTTCACTGTGTCCCTTATCTTTTATAACTCAACCAGCCCACAAGTTGGTATTGCAAGGCTCTCATGTGTCTGCAACCTAACTTTACAGTTCCTGCAACTTTGTTATATCACAACTCTTCTTTTCTAGTTTTCACCAGAAAAAAAATCGCAATTTCATTCCATAAGGTCAAAATTACATTATGTAGAATGCTCAAGGCATTTCAGTTCATAGGATCCTACAGTACACCCTTCTGTAGCACCTATCTTTTAGTTACAAATAAAAAACAACTACAGTAGCTCCGAGAATTTCCATACACATTTCCAGAACTTCTTTCAACAGGATTAACTCTCATACATCATCACACATAAACTAATGCAGCTATTTAAAGCTTTACATAAATCAGTTTCTATAGTATGGATCAAAAACCTTAGATCAACATGACATTAATAAACAGTCAGGTATTTCCAGCTTATGCTTATACTAAAAAAATGATCTGTGTCTGATTCATCCATTTGACCCTCTTTGTTTCCCATAAATGCCACTGTCCAGGCCCCATTTGCAATCCTTCTTTCGATGATTTATCTGCCGTTTTATTTCTCTTTCTATAAACATGTAAGAATGAGATTTCATTTACTGCCTGCTTCAATGACACAACTTCGATATACGTTGTTCTGAGCAGAATATTTTGTACCTGTACCAATCCCTTCATCCAATTGATAATGAGTGTTGAATCGCGCATCACTAGTAACTTCTGAACTCTTCTCTCAACAACCAATGTTGGTATCAGTTTTAGAGTCAATATTTCTGCCTCGTTATTTGTACTCTCCCATATTCTTGCTTTGAACTTTATGAAATGACAGTTGAAAAAATATATAATCCCACCTGCACCCCCCATAGGAGGCTCCCCTTGAGCTGGCCCATCAACATAAGCCCACGGGACAGATTTATCAATGATCTCTGGAATCACAACCCTTGGTTCTTTCACTGTTGTTTCCTGTTTAAAGATTGCGAGTATGCTTAAACTTTGTGGTGCTACCAACTGTGGATTTTTAAGCTTTCCTTTAAAAGGTTCACCATTCCTTGCCAGTCACACCCCCCGTGCACAGAGCAAGGGTAATGCTCTATACCTTTTCAGATTTAAGTTCTCACACTGATTTTTTAAGCAACGATTAACAGAAACCCCAACCCACAGTTCTCGGATACTAGTCACTCTTTCTAATTATTCTTACACAGCTACAGAAAAAGTGCACTGTTGTTGTCTCTTTGCTTACCTTGCACAGTGTACATCTGCCAGGATCCTGCCAACTCTTTTTCTGCATATAGTCCCAAGTAGGAACCCTATTTCTAAGTAATAGCCACATAAAAAGCCTAGGATTCATTGGGCACATGAATTTCCATATTTTTGAGTACCACCACCAAACCTCCTGCTCAGTCTCTGCTTTCCTTAAGACTTTGTAACCCAGTTTAGGAGTGTATTTTCCTCCTACCAGGTTCCAAGACCACACTAGCTCATCCTTCTGATTAGATATCCTGATATGATTTGTTTTAAGACTGTCTAAATACCCATTCCATAGAATTTTGTCTTCTTACTTGTTATTTTTATTTCTAAGATCGAGCTTGCAGGGGGATTCTTGATCTCCTTTGATGGATTGGATGATGGTAGCTATGGGATGAAATCTCTCCATGATGTTTTGATATTGATATGCTCTCCTCTTGGTGATATTGGGACGCTTGGAGTGTGTTTTGCTTAGCATTAATGCAATTGGTGAGTCGTGCATTCATGGAATGGGAACCCATCAACTTAGGGTCTCCCTAAGTTTTAAAGTGTTAATAATTGCTTTTTGATGAAGCATTGCCAATGGGTTGTTAATGTGGTTATGTGGGTTTTAGGCCTCCTAGCTATAACACCCTAGGGGATAATGGTGCACTTCACTCATATGCCCCTTGCTAATGACACATTGATCATCCTTTCATGGAGCGCCCAAGCATTGTTGGCTTGATTGGGCATATTGATGGCATGGACTATCCCTTCTTATGGAGCACTGGGCTTGTGTGGATGACTTGATAATATGTGGATGGTTTCTGTTGGAGTGCTTTAGCTCATTTGTTATGATTCACACTTGGGGATGATTTGTTGATGGCTTTCATTGAAGTGCCTTTCCTTCTAGGCCTCTAGCACATGTTTTGGGGCATACATTCATCATTTGCTAGGGCACCCTTGCTTCTTGGCAATTGAATGGCGTCTAGGCATGGTTGATCATCACGTCTTGTAGAGTGCTCCCTCGATCTTCTCTATTGGCACACATTTTGATGCATGGTTGTACTTTATTGCTTGGAGAAGGGGTTGACCCCTTCCTTCATGAGGTTGGTTGAGTATTGTGGGGGCTGTTGTTGCACAACCTAGCAGCCAAATTATTGCAAGGAGGACCAGTTGCTAACCTGGAAAAACTACGGGATCTTCCACCCAACATGTCACTACTGGAAGGAAACCCCAAGACTTTCCTTAATACTAACCAACAGTTTCTAGCTTTCACAAGTACCAGTCCAATTGAGGGTGTGTCTAGGACTAAAAGTATAGAAATAGGACATACTTTGAAGTGAGAAATAAGCCAAGGGTTTGTTAGAATTTGAGATTAAATATAAATCCCCTAGCTTGATGCAGTTCAAGGTAATAGGAAAGTTGGTGAATGAATGCATAGCTACCAAGAACATTCAAATATCATGATAGGTGTAAATGTAAAAGTTTAAGCATGTATATGAGATTATGGACAAGAATTACCCCACTGAATCTTGCTTAGGACAAAGGGAGTGTCATGCCACTGTAGCTCTTCTATCTACGTGTGGGGTCCAACAGTAATGCTCGATCCAATTGCTCATAGCACTAACCAAGGAGGATCAACCATACCCTTGGCCACATTACTCGACTACCAAGTATGTAAAGAGTAATCTTCCCAAATGCTTTTTTCAATTTTGGGTGCACTACAGTGACAAGACGATTGATAGGCTTGTTTCAGGTATCCTAAAGGGAGTCTCCGATATACTCAAGATATGTGGAGTCCAATTCTGTGTTAAAGTCTTGTCTAATGCTATACTACTTGAAGGGGTATTGAAAGGAGTTACAACAGATGCCAACACTGCCCTAATGAATGGAACAACTCGCACTTAAGAACCTACTCTATTTACAGTCAATAATGGATCCCCAACCATAGATCTACACACCTAACGACAGATCCTTGTTGTTGTTTATAGACTCCAGAACACGTCTTCTACCCCAAACCCACAAGAGTTCAAAATGATGTCCCATATTCCATACATCCGATATCAAGAATAACCATGTCATGAAAATAGAACATCAACATCTAATCATTGCTTGAACAAGAGTAAAGAAAATTTGCTAAATCTAAGTGCAATATCAACCATAAAATGTATTTACAAATTCACCTTGAGTGAAATAGGAACAGAATACATTTATTACTTTTGTGGTCATTCGTGGGACATTAATAAAATTATCTTATTTTATCTTATCTTATGATTGTCAACTATTTATCCAGGTATGAATTAGTGTTGATAGATATGATCAAGATGTGTTACATGTATGTTGCTAGCAATAGTGAGCAATCATATAGTTTCAGATCTAACCAAGAGTAAAGATATGGATATTGCTTGATGAGAGTTACTTGATCTAAGAACCATACAATGCTAGTAATCAAGAGCATTAACACATGCAAAAGTGTGACTATGTGAAACAGGTCCTAACAATAGTAAACATGCATAAGTAGCTTAATAAAAGAGTGATGCGAATTAGCCTAGGCGAGCCTGAAATTAAAAATTTGCACAATGCTAAGATCTATCACCCTGATTATATTGTTGTTTATTAAATACATGGATGAAAGTATGGACAACAATTGCAAAATAAGTTAGCTGAATGCTAGCAAGATGTTTTACATGCAACTAATAATTTGAAGGCAGTGAGGTAAATCATATTCTCTTCAAAATTACTAGGTACACAATGTTACATCTTTCAAATATAACAGAAAGGCTTGCTGTATAAAGAGTATACCTGCAAAGGATGTTAGCATAAACAACAAGTTATAAGCATTCACCATATACAATGAAAACCAAATGACAAGATATTATAACCATCAGTTTAGTGTGGTTGATTTAGATCTTAGGTTATCCTTCTTGAGTTGATTAAGCGTGTGGTTCCCTTCTTCAACTTGGATTTTATGAGCTGAAAATAATGAAAAAGAAGGGGGTGCGAATGCCCTCAAGGAGAAAATCGGTCTCAAGAGCCAAGTATAATGCAAAATGAGTAGCAAAGAAAGTGAGAGATAGAATGGAGGAAAGAGGGGTTTTAGAGACCAAGTGCCTTTATAGAATGGTGAAGAGTAATGGAGTCACAGATGTTTCATTACAACAACATTGGTAAACAAATGGTTGAAGAGGATGTTCTCAATCTTCAGCATAAAAATAACCAAGTGTTTTCTTGAATTTGCCTTGCTTCAAATTATTCTAGCTAAATCACCAAACACAAGGAAGATCAACAATGCAAATGGTTAATACTCAACTAGATCAAATTAAAATAAACATGCAAGAATAAAATAATTGATTTATTAGAATGAAGGATAAACAATTCAATTCTTTCAAGACAAATACCTTATTATATCCTAGAGGTATCCACAATCCAAGATCCTTTGCTTGCATGAAAAATAATATATCAAAATGTTACCTTAGTTAAAATAGTAATTTACCAACATCACCATGAAGCATAGATCCACAATAGCCCAATCACATGAAATACATTATACTGGGATTTCAAAAGAAGTTCTTTATTCAAGTCCCCAAACTTTTGACACCTCCCAAATGAAATTGCTCCCCCTTTAATAAGACAAGGAGTAGCTAATTTGGAATTGTCAATGAGTTATTACAATGAATGGAGTGATGATCTCAAGAAAATAGATCAATGGACGATATTACAATAATTACAATGATGCTTTCATGTAGATGCTAAGTCACCTTCCTTAGTGGTGTGAATCATTAATTTGGACCATGTCAAGTGGATGAAAGGAAATAAGTGGACCACTTTGCTAAGGTAGACCATGTCAAGTAGCTAGTCATCAATGCCAAGTAGTGAAGATATTAACAAGTGAACACATGCAATGTATCTTCCTTAAGTGAATTCGCCCCTCATAGTGATGCACCCACTTTTAGTTAACTTGCCCTCCCTTAGTAGGCCCAAAATACGCCAAGTAATCTTTGAAAGTCAAAGAGGCTTCCACATAGTCTTTGAAGATGATTCACCATGTCAAATCATCAAAATAATATCTCTTTTATGGCTTAATTAATCAAATCATACTTAGGCATTTTTAAAATCAAAACCTTCGGAAAAGCTCTAATTAAATGCCATTAATCCAAAATTGATGAATCCTTGTGAATCAAGGATTGAAATTGCCTGTGATGAGCTCTTGTAGCCTTTGAAGATCATTTCTATCACAAACCATGTTCAAGCTGCTTTTGAAATGCCTCAAATGCTATGCTCTAAATAATTAAATCTAGACTTAGGTTTTTTAAATCAAAACTTAGGGAAAAGCCTTAATTAAATCCTATTAGTCCAAAAATGACATAAACCAAAGGGAAATGGATCTAAAAGACTTCCAAAGCCAAAGTATCTGACAATTGAGAGAGGCACTTGTATTAGACTTCTTGTTTGGTTCTGTTGACTAGTCATACTGCCTTGTTGACCAAGTCAAATTGTTGAAAAGGTTGTTCAAACTATTTAACCAAATATTGGAAACAATATAAACATCTGAAGAACATATGGAGATGTATTTGAAGCTTTGAAACTCTGAAATGATGTTATATTACAAGTTAATATGTAATGTATACATGCAAACTGATCATAAGTGTGAGTCATCGTATAGCAAAGCTTATGTAAACATGATTATATACCCCATAAGTCTCCCCATAGGATTGGTGAAATAAATGATTTAGAAACATATCATAACCATAATAACATCTAAGTACTTGTAATAATTAGTTCTCCTTCGGGGTGGACGTGAATGACTCAACTAAGGTTATGTAAGTGAAATGGTTTTCAATCAACTTAATGAATCAAGATGTGGGGATCAGTGTGCTTCTGTAGTCTTCACCAAAGTACAGATTATAGGGATGTGTCTCAACAAGGAATTGTGTTATGAGATATTTACCCCTTTGACCATAGCAATAAGACTCACCTTTTATTGTTTTCTTTTTCTTTCATTTGCTCCCTTTGCTTCTTGTAATTTGGATGAGGAGACCTTAGCCTTGATTTCATTGAAGGCATATGCAAGTAAGCCTCGCAGGTATTTTCCTTTCTTTTCTCTTGATTGATAGATTTTGTAATTTTCTTGATCTCTCTTGATTTCTTTAGGATATGGTACTAATTTTTCTTCTTCACCAGCTTCTAGTACAAGATTCTTGGACTAGGTGCTTGTCTTCAACTTGCCCTTTTTGAGGCATTATAGGGGAATGCCTTCTTGTTTCAGATCTAAGGGGAAAGATTGCTCAATGGTAGCTCTTCTTGGTTAATTGCAACCATCCTCAAGGGGCATGTGTGGGAACCTCCTGAATCATTGCAAGATTCAATACAACACAAGTGGGCTCGATACACAAGGAAAACATGGAGGCACTTATAGTGAAGGGAATACAAAGGGGGAGATAAAGAGTTCATCAAGTCAATTTGGTAACCATTAGGATTTTGAATCAAAGTGAAATGATGATGGATAATGGAAATGGCCAATTATGAAACCGAAAAAGGGGGGATAATTGTTGCAAAACCTAGGGTCATCTTGGTCCATGGTACATAAATAAATAAAAAATCCTTCGCACATCTTAAGCAATGATTGATACTACTAGCTATACTCATCAAAACAACCATATGCACAATCATGTAGAAGCAATAGAATACATCATCTAGTAGCACTTCATCATCACAATAGATCTTTTGGTATTGCATAGCATCATAAAATGGCATCCTATCATAATCATCACAACATTTATATCATCTATAACCATAAAGTCTGAAGTGGTGAAACAAGCTGAAAGCAAAATGAAGTTTTATTATGCCTATACAATATATGGCATAATAGGGGCATTGCACTTGATTTGATGCCGCTATCCTTATTGTTGGGCTTCTTATTCCATGGATCTAGCCTTTGCACATGTATTTATGAGTGACACTTGGGTATTGAGCCTTTGGAGGCGACGTTCTAGCTTGAAGGACTATTGTTAACACGTGGACATAATCTTGAGCCTTTTGATGGGTTGTCCTAGCTTTGGGAGTAGTTATCTTTTGACAGAGTGCCTAAAATTTTGCCAACTCATTTCCATTAGATGCAATGTGGTCATGGGATTTCCAAAAAGTGGTTATAATAGAAAATATGACAAATATTGAGGAAGTTGGCAATTTCAAAACTGCCATTTAAAAAGCCACACCGCATTTTGTCCACATGTGCCACTTGGAGGGTGCATGTTTCACTTGGAGAGCTGCATGTGCCTTTATGGAGCATGTTTCTCGAAGAAGTCTACCTTGGAGAAGGATGCTTTGCATAGCCACCTTATACTTTATTCATTGTTGACTTCACAACAAGATTTGGTTATGATTTAGCATTATTTTATTATTTGGCTTGGAGAGAAAAAATGGATCTTAACCACTTTATTTTATTGTTGGAGAGTTTTTAATAAATTGTGGATCTAGGAGAGAGAATTATTTTTTATCGTAAAGGAAGTTGAATTAACTCTCTATATAAAGAGTAGCCCTTCCTCATCTATTCTCATGGTTGGATTAGGGAAGAAATCCCTTAGAGCTTAGTTGAATATCTTTTGGTTTTTCATGGATGGTTGATTAAAGTGTTCCATTGGATGGGTTGTTCATGTTTTATTGTTGGATGGGATCTTCAAATGCTAATGGTCCCAAGAACTAATGTAGTAAGTCTTTTCTCTTTTATGTGGTGATTGCAAATTGGAAGTGCTGATCTATGGCATGTATTTCAAGTATTGGTTGTAATATGTATGCTCTCTTATCCCTTGCATTACAAGTGAAGGTACCTAGTCTAGGGTTTTCCTTTGTTAGATTTCTGAAATTGGTGTAGCAATTAGAGAATGACTAAGGTTTGTAACATTTAGACCTAACTCTTTCTAATCATTCCTTTAACCAATGTTGCACGACTCAGACTTGGCAAAGACTTGGCTGACATATGACTTGTCAACTAGGGAAAAACTTGGGAAAGACTCGGGACAGACTCAACAAGACTTGGCAAATAGGAAAACAAATAAAATATGGTACAATTTGGGCACAAAATAGAGGTTAAAGGCATTTCCAATCCATACAAGTTATAAACTACAATCTATGCAATAATTCATAACATTATCTCATAAACACAATCGATTTTTGTATGCAAAAAATTAAATAGTGATCATAGATTCATGAATCATAAGCCATAAACCATAAAACCATATACCATAAATAAGTTGTGATCATAGATTCATGAATCATAAACCATAAAACATAACCATAAACCGTATTCCATAAAGGATATACCATAGTGATTTAACAATTAGAAATGGCAGCAAGTTCAAAATTCAGTCTCATAACAGAAATAGAAAACCAAAATAGACAATGTCTCCATGTCCTCGAGTCTCATGCCTAACCACAAGTACGCCTACAATAAGCCCTCGAGGAGATAGTGCCAACATTGGCATACTGAAGCAACTGTCAAGCAGGTTTATTTGGAGTTTCCATTTGTGAATATGGCAGACTAGAGAGATCCTGAGTCTCTTCATCAAGCACACTCAAATCGTAAGGGAACTCCTCCACAACCCACTCAGACTCTAAATCAATATCATCCAATAAAATTGGATCTAGGTCCTTCGACTGCATTTGTTTTGTGAGCATTCGAGGGTTGTAGTAGATGAAAACCAACTTCTCCAACCTCTCATGCTCCAACCTGTTCCGCTTTTTGCTGTGGATGTGCTCAAATACCGACCAATTGCGCTCACAACTTGAAGCGCTGCAAGGTTGACTTAGATCTTTGATGGAAAATTCTTGTAATTGTGGTGCCTCAGAGCCACAATCTATCCACCAATGGGCTGAAAAAAATAAAAAAACATAAAAAATTACAAGTTTTGCAATGCCAAAATTGAACAAGATAACTAGCAAATTTACAAGCTAAGTTCTAAGTTTTAACAATTTAGTTTTTACAAATTGAATCTTACATGGCATTTTCTTGTCTTTGAGATGCTGGGTTGAGCTAAATCCAAACATGCTAGATACTTCTTTGTACATATCACATTGCAAGTTGATTTTGTCCTGAATTTCGAGATCTGGGAACATCTTCTCAATGCTTCATGAAACCTCTCATCACCTCATGATCTCTTTGAATGCTAGAGTCTGGATTATAGAATAAGCTTGGATTGAGATATGCTCCCGTTGCATGCAATGGTGAATGTAGCTGCCTGTCCCACCTGGAATCAATAATCTGCCATATAGGGAGATATTTTAATGAATCCCTCTTGTAAAAAGTCTTGATGGCCTCTTTGGTCCTATCCATGCCCTCATAGATGTATCCCATTGCAGGTTTCTCTCCATCCATGATCCTCAAGACTTTTACAAGTGGCTTAGTGAAGTTGACAATTTCAGTGACTTTCTCCCACAAACCATCTCCTAAGAGAGACAACTTCACAATAACTGCATCTGGTTTTGTGCTATCTTTCCAATATATCCATTCCTGGCTACAAAACATTTGTCTCAAAGGTTGGCACTCATTCAAAAGGTTGTGGCAAACAGTGTGATAGCAGGGCGACTGAGTTCACCTTATGTGTATTCCCTCATAAAGTTCAAGACCCAAGCATGGTTTAGATATACTTGGTTATTTGTTTGCACTCTTGCACAACAACTTGCACCCATTCCATCTTCTCGATGTCCTCCAGCATCAAGTCTATGCCATGGGCCACACATGGAGTCCAAAAGATGGTGGGATATTTTGCAGAAAGCAACCTTCCGGCTGCCACATAATTTGCAGCGTTATCTGTGACTACCTGGACAACATTTGCAACCCCAACTTCCTCCACAACGTCAGCCAACAATGAAAAAATCAGATGTGCATCCTTTACATGCGGGGATGCATCAATGGATTTTAGAAACATGGTTCCTTTAGGGAAAGCTATACCAAAATTAATGATTGTTCTGCCCCTTTGATCTGTCCACCCATCAGACAAAACTGTGCAACCTGTAAACTCCCATGACTTTTTAATGGTATCCAATTGTTCCTTAACACTGAAAGTTTTTCACGAACCCCAACCCGGTTTCGAACCTTTTGGCTTCTCTGCATAGTTTAATGCCCAAACCCTCTATGCACAAATTTTAATGAAAATTTGACTGAAACTGAAACACTTGAAGTTCTTTTTCCAAAATTAAACAATTTAGAAATTTTTCTTTTTCACAAAAATTTCAAACTCATAAATTTTCAGACAACCAAACACACATGAAAATGACATAGTTGGTCTAGGATAAAACCCCTATGGGAAAACCTGTTTTTGTGAGAGAGATTTATTATTTCTTCAGTAAAAAATGCAAAAATTCAACCAACAATACTTATCAATTTTCTGCCTCGAAATTTGAACCTTCGCTATTGGTTTTTCTTCCTTGAAAATCGTGCCAATCACAGCCTTGAAATTCGCGCCCACAAACTGCTGTACAGACAACAATTTAAATTTGTACTTTACCTCAAAATTCGTGTAGAATCTGTACAGTACGGATTTCTGTACTTTACCTCGAAGACAGTGCCGAATCCGTACAATACGGATTTCCTTGATTTCTGTGCAGACCGTATAGTACGGTCACCTTGATTTATGTGTAGAAATTGACAGCCTCGAAATTTGTGCCTTTCTCGATTTTTGTGCCCTACCTCGATTTCAGTGCCCTTTCTCGATTTCTGTGTTGCTCCTCGATTTGTGTGCTGAAAATGGTTTTCTCTCACTTGGTTTTGAAATCTCTTCAAACCCTCTCTCTTTCTTTCTTACTTCTTCTCTCCAAAAATCTCTTTGGGAAATGATCATAATAATGAGTTGAGTTTTGCCTTGCCCAAGCCCTTTTTGTTCATGGTAACTTCCCCTGTCAATCTAATGGTCAAGATTAGATTAGATGAAGGGTTCACATTAAATGCTCCATTAAATATTAATTAAATGACATTTAGTACACCTCATGTCATTTAATAAAGTTAGAACAACCCCTTTCCATTTAATCACTCGCTTAACTTTATTTAAATGTGAACTTAGGAAAAACCATGACTTAGCCTTTTTAATAAAGTCACTTTAAAAATATAAAGTACTTCTCACTTCATTAAATGCAAATTGACAAGGAGTCATGTTATCACATATATAGTAGCCGGGCTACCATATTCTATTTTACAGATTCCAGTACATTTTTCAGCCAGCTCCCCTACATATGAGATGCTGAGATGAACATCTATGATGGATCATGATTTGATTGATGGACTATAGTACTCTCCCATGCCATGACTGAGTCTTAGGACACTCAGATTTGAGGACTGATGTAGTCATTTTAGCCATTTGCAGAGCAGTTATTGATGCCCAGAGTTGTATCAGTGTTTTCTCATTGGACTGATGTTGGTTTAGATGGATTATTTGCATGTTTATGACTCAGCTTATATATCTTGTGTTATGGTTATCAATGCTCTTATACTCATTCTTGTGACATGTATTAGCATTTAGTGTCATGATCTGGCGGTCATATAAATATGTGGACTTGGATGTATTGTTATTATGTATTGATGTCCTTACTCAGACCTGGAAGTTCTTGATCTATACTCATTGGTTTTACCCTCCTTAGGGAGAATAGAGGTAGTCATTCCCACCATACTTTGGCTTGCTAGTGTTGGTTTCATCATTCATTGTCTCCACCCATCCATTACCTTCCAGTTATGTTTTAACTGTTAGACACTGAGAGGGGGGTGAATCAGTGTGAAGCTAGTTTTAAAACTTTTCTTAGCTTATCAATCAACTATCAATTCATCATATGATTATTCTGCTAATCTCTTAATCATTTCATAAGCATCTTTCACTTCATCATTCACATATCAAAAGCATTTAAATCATTAAGAATCATAACACAGAAGAACACCACATCGTATGAATTTGTAATCTTTTTATATTAGTTTTGGTTCGGCTACAACCGTTAGGCAAAATCAGCACCTACTGATACATAGAGCACCTACTCTTCATCCAGGACCCTGCTTGGTTTTCTTAGACCCTGCTAAGAAGGGTTTGAGGTATCCTAACCTCAAAAACAAGACAAGCTTGCATTTACAATTAAAGCTTACTGTTACATCAACTCATCAATCACTTGTCTCTTTAATCTGCGGTCAACTGTCTCAGCTCATGCTCATCTGCTCATCATCATCGCTGCTAGTCAACTCTGCTGCTCAACTAACCTCTGTTGCTCAACCAACCTCTGCTGCTGGTTATCTTCTCATCACTCTCATCAATCCTGCTTCAGCATTGCTAGTTCTGCTCACCAACACTGCTGGTCACTGTCAAGTCATCAAACAGCTGCTATCACTGATCATCAACTGTACTGCTCAAGGTTCATGTCAAGCACAAGGATCTGCCCATCATCTAGTTTGCGCCTATGCTGCTCAAGCATCATCTTCATCAACAACTCATCATCATCAATAGATAAGCATCAAATATTGTGTCATCATCCTCATACAGTGCATCATAGGAGTGCATTATAGCATGTAATATCTTCATCATAAAGGATATGCTTCATATTTCATATCACATGTACATATAGAGAGGCTACTGTATACATCATTGCCATCCTAACACAAGTCACAATAGAATACAAATCACTGTATTTTACTTTACCATAGTAAACATCACTGTTCACATCAATCACTGCTATGTCATGAATGTAATGTCATCAATCAATCACTGTCATACTGCTGTAGGTGTCAAGCTATTATCTTGCCATTTCATTACTCACCAGACTGTGTATAGTCTTCAAACAACAAAGCTTCAGGACTGTTCATTACTTCATGAGCTTGGGCTCAGGGTAGTCAACATCTTCCTTCAAGCTTGGATAATCTTGCAAACTATTCAGACAATATCTCACTCACTTACAAATACAAACTTGTGCACATCTCTGTCAAAGAAACCCTAAACAAGTCACACTTTGGACTGTGTATTTAAGATGGAACTTTGGTGGATTGCCTCCAACTTGTGCACTGAGCATATGCCTTTGCATCAAATCTTAGATTTGTGTATGGTTTCAAATTCACAATCTTTATGCAAGGACTGATTTAAAACTCAGACTTCTTCAACATCTTGTTGTCACCAATCTCGAACTCATCCACCTCAGATTTTCACCATTACTGCTATATCACTGAATGTTTATCAGAAGTATGTCATAGTAGTATTATTTCATGCCTGGGCTTGTACATCATCATCAACATACTGTTGCTGCTGTGTAGAAACAATTCGGATCTGCTTTCACCTTCTGGATAAGTGCTATGAAATACCCCAAGGGGATCACTGTTGCATGCTGAGGAATTATCAAATCGGAACTATCTGGAAGACTCATAAAAAGGAGACTGTAACCCTCACTAAGAACTTGGACTGTTCATGCACCTTACAAACTCGAATCTTGACTTTGTCAACAGAGATCACACTTATCTTATGCTATGTCCAAAATGATCTTCTTCTATCAGTCCTTAGTGTTCTTCATGCATGCCCAAATGTTCAGTTCTTGATAGTTTGATCAAGACTAATGTACAGAGATAGGCTTTTGACTAAATCAAGAATTGATAAACCAAATCATACCTGAATATGTACCTTTAGCAGCATGGTCTGATAGAAGTGTTTTAGAAAACACTTCTTATGTCACGGTATACTGAACTTGAATGTTATATCTTCACACTGATCTATATATCTTTGAAGACAATTTCCTGCAACTGAAAGCCATTCCAAGTTTGCACACAAGGTCAATTCGTAGCAGCCATCCTCAAACAGTGAATTTCCTCCTCTTTCCTGTACTTTCAGACTTCACAAGGTGACTGAATATGCACTGGTGTATTACTGCCCCCTTTTATAATGTACAGGCCTTCACACAAACCCTTGTCCTAGGCCCACGGCCTTCACACAGTCCACAAGAGAGTCACGAGCTTCATTCTTTCACGGCCTCCTCAAGATTGTTTCCTCTTTGGAGTTTTGAGGATTGTACACTTGTCCTTGCCCTTGGCTCACGATCTCTGCACCAAACTTGGCTCCTTTGATAGAGTGCAACCACCAATGCTTAAGGCTCTGCTTATTGCTCATGGTCATGAGCCCAATAAATCATGTTCAAATTGATATCCATTGTAGAGATCGAAATAATACTGTTGCTGCTGGGTTAACGCCTTTCTTTTTGACAGATCAGGTGAACTGTCCTTTTGCTAAGATCAAATTTTAACTGCTGATAAGGTACTGAAAAGATAATTCAGGCCTGTCTGAAAGTGCCTTCGGTTGCTACAGTCTGCTAAGGTAGTCTTCAATGAGAACTGCCATGACCTGTAGGTGCCCTAACAGGGCTGCTGAACCAAGGAGCATGCCCTAGACAGGGCTCGGACTGGACTGTTTCAAACACCACCCAGAGAAAGAAAAAAACAATTCGGGACTGCTGCTCCTTAAAAAATTTCCTCACAGCTCCACCTGTGCCTGCCTCAGTCATTAGACACCCGAAATTTTAGAGCTCCACCGAAATTTCACCTTACAAAAATGAAAACTTTGAGAGGGTATTTATACTAATTCTCCTCCATAATTTTGGGGCCGACATGCATATATTTATTTTTTATATTTTAATTCTGAGCCGACTTGTTATATTTTTATTTGAAGCCGACCTCATATATTTTACTGGGCCGACATACCAAGATTGAATTCTACTTTAGTTTTAATTTTGGGCCAACTTCTTAAACTTGTTGCGTTTAACTTCCAACCCATTAGCTTATCATTGCAAGTCAGTTTTTCAATCGCAATGTTCAAATCATCAAAATCTGATCCATCAGCTGGGTAAACTCCAGCAAATACCATATGTTTTGCTGCCTTGAAACCAGGAAGGGGTTGAATAACACTTCGAACATGATGCAATGTATCACCCATCCGAGCCTCTTTAGTTGAGCGCATGCCATTTACAACATACCCCACTTGTCTTGTCAAGAGCATACCAGCATCCATAATTTCATAGCTCTGTCCAGTTGCAGCTGATGCTATCTTTTCCCTTTTTTTTGAACAACACCATGGCAAATTACACCTCTGTACTCATAGTATGAATCTAATAAAAGCATCCTCAGAGGTGAGCTGATTAGCCCTTTTGAGGGTGGTATACGTTCAATCACAGCAGGGAGAATGTGCTCAAGACCTTGACCAGTTTTAGCTGAGGTCAAGATAGCATCTTGAGGATCAAGATCAAATAATGACTTCAACACGATTTGGATCAGTTGTAGGCTGATCAATTTTATTTATAACTGGAATGATAGCAAGATTAGCTTCGAATGCCAGATAGAAGTTAGCAACTGTCTGTGCCTGAACCCCTTACCAAAAGAACTCCCTGACATGCAGCAAGGGACCTCGATACTTCATAGAAAGTCCACATGGCCAGGTGTGTCAATCAGATTAAGCAAGAATTTTTGAGAGCAAGCTGTCATGATATTGTCACTGCAAATTGTACTGTGATTGAAGAACATTGTGGCAGTTTGGGCTTTGACGGTAATTCCTCTTTCCCTCCACCTCAAATGCAAGTCCATGTTGGCATCAATGACAATTTCATCAACATTAACCCGACTTACTACTTAACTTGTGGCATGGAGGACCTTTCCCCGCTAGAGCCTTTGTTGGACAACCTTCCCTGTTCATTTGTGTCTCGGCTCTGAGTTTCCTAGGATGTGTTTGCTTGTCTGAAACAAGTAGTGCTGCCATCAATACAATGTATTTGGAAATGAAATGAATATCTTATGAAAAATCCCATTCATGAAAAGTAGTGTTTTTAAACATATGTGAATGCAAGGCTAAGCCTAATCAAATTGGCTTTGAAAAATATTGCAATGAAATATCTTAAAGCATTCATGAAAAGTAGTGAATGCATAAAGCCTAAATAATAAAAGTCCGTATAAAAAATACGTGGACCAAAGCTATGGAAAATCAAAGGCCCAAAAAAGCAATGGTTCCTAAAAGTTATATCAAAGGATTGTTGGCCTTATTTGTATTGAGTTGGATTCTGAGCATCTGTCAAGGTGAGTAAGCACCTCTGAAGTAACTCACCCATTTGTGAGGCACTGCCATCCCCCTTGTTGTTTGTCCGACATGTGGCTATAGTGAGTATCCCCTTTCCATATCCAAAGTGTCACAATGTTGAGTTGGCAGTGATCTTTTGCCCTAGCCTTGTGAATTTTAGCTTTCACCCTTCACTAGCAAATTGATTACAACCATGAAGTGAGTATAGTTTGAGTTATAATTAATAAAAGCCTATATATGTATTTGGTTGATGTACCGCCAGTGAGGTAATTGCTACTTATTATGATTGTTACTTAAATGATTTGTAGAGCATGTCTTAACTTTTTAACACTTGCAGCAGATGGATGTCAGGTTGAGTTATATTATTGGGTATTTGGTCATTTACAGGTTATTATTTTGTCTATTGGATATTGTAGATGATCAGGTAGAGATTTGGAGAGGGTATGAGTATATACCTTAGATGGATTTGGACTCTCCGAGTCTAGTGAGACAGCTTGTTTTCAGTTTCGGGCACTTACAAAGATGATCAGGCTCATTTTACCCTTCTGGTGCAGTTTTGCTTCACTGGATGACATGTCTCAGCAGGGAGATGATTTTGATGGATCTCCTAGGGGGTCCAGCCACTTGTTTGTACCATATTACCCCCGTCCTAGAGAACTTGGTGGGCTCAGTTGGATAACGTAGGCACCCTAGGAGGCAGTTTTTGGCACTTCACGTTTCCCGAGGCAGATAAAATATGATTAAAATTGCTATTGAAGAATTCGATTTGGGCTACTGAGGCAAGGAAATGGCATGGGATGAGTTCTGATGATGAGGGTGATGTCTTCCGCTTCTTCTCCAACAGTTGCAGCACTTGGATGGGCCCACATCTATTTGTTTCGGGCATATTATATTATTTTCTGGAGCTTTTGGAGGCTCACGATTTCCTCAAGGAGGCACAATTTCACAATTTAAAAATTATATTATTTTTATTGTGCCATGGAGACAACCAAAGAGAGTTAGTTAACACTCCTTGGACCCACCATGTGCTTCATTTATTTTTTGTTGAGTGGGATTCCCTCTCCTAGGGTGATTTAGTCCACTTTTATATTATATTGATCCATGTATTGTATGTTGAGCTCATCTCAACTGTTGATTAGAACATTTGTATCTTTTAATCTTAGCCACTCATTTGAAAAGTGGTTAGGATTTTGGTTCTCTCATTCCTATTTAAAGGAGAGAGCTTCTCATTTGTAAGGGATGTTTGGCTCTTGGATCTGGATAATAGAAAACTATTCTTGTGGAAATTTTCTGGATCTCCTTTGCATCTGGGGTTCTTCGATGGTGACTAGAAAGTCTTTTGTTTCCTAGCATTCGAGAATTTATACAAGATCTATATATTTTTTTGGGAATCATTGTCTTGTCTACAGGAGGGTGACTTCAGCTTGGGTGTTTTTACAGGGGCTCCTCAACTCGCTTGGATTGGCTTTGCTTGTATCAGGGGGTTTTCATTAGCATCATTGTGATCTATGATATCATCTTGCTATTTTCTTATAGCATTTGCTTTTCTGTCATGATACAACAAATCTGATATGGTTGACGTTTGTTGTGCAGGAGAGGGCGCATTGGCTTCTTGGAGCAAAACGTCCAACATAGAACTCACTCAAGTCTTCTCAAATTGATCGGGATAGCAGGGATCATAATTATCAAGGCATCTACAAGGTTTTCCAGGTAAAATCTACATGTTAGTTCTTCTCTTCCAGATTTCAATCCATTAGCATCTGCACTTCCATTTCTTCTCAAAACCCTAAATTATAAAAAAAACCAAAAAATATTAAAGATCAAATCGTTTGATCTCGGGACAAACCTTTTCTGGGTTTCATAGATCGGGTCATACCCTAAGAGAATCTTCCTCAACGGTGAGCTAGAAGTGACCAGGTTGCCCTAGATCTGAACAACTGGCTTCCAAACCCTAGCGCTATTCCCCATGTTGCCAATTTTTCCCATGATTTGACTTTTTCTGGCAAAATACCTTTTTGGGTTTGTAGATCGGGTTAAATCCCAGGTGGGTCTCCTCCAACGCTGGGCAGAAAGTGACTCCATTGCCCTAGATTTGACAGGCGCTGATCTCCAACCATAGCGCTACCCCCTCTTTTGCTTCTTTTTCTTGCAGTTTGACCTTTTCCTGGTAGCTCGGGTGCTTTGACATTGTCATATCTTCCTTCGAGTTTATCCATGGATACTAGGTAACCCCAGTCTTGTTTTCGCCATCTCTGCATTGGTTACGTTTCCCGAGGCAGTGGATATCTTCACCTCCTGCTAGTACCTTCACTTTAGATCTAGTATTTACCTCATAGGTCACTTGTGTCCCAACTTGGATCAAATCTCATATTTCCTAAACCCTGATCCAAAGCCTTGGTTCACCTAGTGACATCGTCCATAGATCTAGGGTTTCCATCACCTTACACCTTACGTACCTCAAGTCCAGTTGTTCTGATCTGGTGTGTATGTTTGATCTCTCCTGTCAGGAGTAGATTCGAGTCTCCCCCATTGTTGTCTTGGGCTAAGATAACATAAAGTGAAGACTGCCTCGATTGGCATGACAACCATCATTTAGGAGTCGAGGCAATCTTGGTTCCACCTCCTTAGTTGCTTGTCCCTCTACTGTCCATCTTGGATCCATCTCACATAGGTAACTACAAGGTTGGTGATAACATTTTGGCGTCGTTGTCGAGGAGGTAGAGGCCTACCTTGGTTCGACATACCTCACCTTTCCCTACGACATATCTCTTTTCAGTGAATTACTTGTGTGGTTCACCTAGCGACTCCACCCCGCGATTCCACTGAAGACCGTACCCAACGTATCAATCTTACGTTCTTAGAACGTCCTATAAATCTTGAAGAGATCCTTGTAACCTACACAAGGAACTGCAGACAAACTAAGGAAAGCTCCTCAAACTTCTTTTGGAAGATTTCTAGTCCTACTGCCTTCCCAAGTCATCTTTTAGGATCTCCTTCAGCCCCATCTAGTCCAATGGCCGAAACAAACACAAGTGGAAATCAAAATGTTCCTCCCCCACAAAACCCTAGGATTTTTGGAAGGAAGGCCAAGGCATCGCCTTTAGATTTTTCCCTGATCCAGGGATCACCCCATGACATGCCTGATAACTACTTCGAAAAGGTTCCCAAGTTTGATGGAGTGTCAGCTACCTCCATTGAAGATCACATTGACAAAGTCTAAGATCATATGGAAGCATATGGGGCAGTTGATGAAGATGTATTCATGAGGGGCCTTATGCATTCTTTGGAAGGAGATGTGCGGAAGTGGTTTGATAGATTACCTGCCTCATCTATCAACAGGTATGACAATTTTGTCGCAAAGCTTAATAGTGATTGGTCTCACAAGTTAGACGGGAAATTCCTCTTACATCAACTATTTGACATCAAGAAGAGGGAAAATGAGACAGTCCATGAGTTTAACCTAAGATTTGATAAGACTGTAGGGAATATCCCTGATGAAATTAGACCCAAGGACCAAGCAATTGTTATTCATTATTTGAATCCTTTTGATGGTTGGTTGGGGTACAATTTAAAGGATAAGAATCCCAAGGACTTGAAAACGACCCAATTCAATGCAAATATGGCTGAGCAACATGCATCATCTATGGGTAAGCAAAACTTTTTCGATCATTTTGCCTTGTCCACTTCCAGATCTGACCCTAAGCTTCGAAAAGCTAAGGAACCAGTAAGTGAACCAAAGGACTCAAAGGACACGTTAGAAACCATGCGAGCGATGATGAGACAACTAACTGTCTTGACAAAAAATGTTGCTAGTCTTCATGATCCTGAGAGACATAGAAACCCTTATGGCCCTAAGACCTACTGGAACAATAATAGAAGGCCTGAGAGAGATATTAATAGAAGACGACCTAAATATCTAGAAGGGTCTGAGAGGAAGAATGTAAACTGGTGTGATGAAAACGAAGAAAAACCGTCCAACATCGACTATCCTGATGACCAACCAAACAACATCAACTTTATGAATGATTTATCCTTTGATGATGGGTTTTGAAGAATTCTCCAAGAAGAAGAGCCATGGAAATATGAAGAGGAGTTCATTGATGAAACTGATCCTTCTTGTTGCACCATAGATATCCCTGAAACAAAGGAACAATCACAAGTGAGAATCTATAAACGAAGAGTTGATCCCCAACCTTCTTTCCTAGACAAACACAAAGAAGTTAATGAAGATAGAAAGGAAGAAGAATATCCTACTTTAGAAGACTTTGATTTGAAAGTTGATATAACAAAAGAGCTAAGCAAGATAATGTGTAACATCCCTGTCACTGAGGTAATGAAGGTGCCCTCAGTAAGAAGTCAAGTAGAGGAATTCTTTGATAGCATTTGCCAATAGAGTGTTAGATTTTTATCATTTAAGCAATATGATCTAGGATCTTATCTGAGAGATTAACATGCACAACAACAATCACAAGAGACAAGAGACAAAGAATTTTCCCCGGGGAAACCATAAAGGAGAAAGCCCCGCAACTTCCTCAGAGATAGAATGAGCACCAATGGCAGCAGTAAAACCCAAAGATAGAAAATATGATCTCCAATAGTTGTTCTCTCTCTCACTTGTGTGAGCACTTCCTCTCTCACTCATGCGCCCCAGTGGAGTGAGTGTATGTGACATATAAAGAGGCTCACTCTCTATTTATACTAATTTCCGACTTGACAATTACTTACCAGCGCCGACATCTCTAGGAGAGTCTAATAACCCTAGTGCCCCACAATTGTGGGGACTTTCCCCCCCGATCAGTAAGGAGGGTTAACCTTAACTCAATTGTGGGGACTATTGCCCCAACTTACAACGGAGGGTTAACCTCATTGACTTTACATGACTTTATTATATTAATGACTCTCCCGATAGGAACATCTGGGTACAATGAAATAAAAATGATTCTCCCAATAGGAACATTGGGGTACAATATAAGATATACAAGTGAATACATCCCGAAGTTACAAATACATCAATAGAGAGGAATCCTGAGGTTGTCTTAGAGTCCGATCATGTACAGGGCCTTAGTGGGATACAACCTAACAAAGATGAAAAGGATCCACCTGTTAACATCCAGTCTGCAATCTATGAAAGAAAAAACGGTAATCACCCTCCATTTTACCTAACCTTGCACATTCAGAATATGCTCCTGCACAATTGCATGTTAGACTCTGGAGCAGCTATGAATGTGATGCCTTTACGTGTCATGAAGTAAATGGGATTGGAAGTGACTAGGCCTTGTGGGAATGTCTGTGGCATAGACTCTAGGCGAGTGCCATCCTATGGTTTAATCAAAAACCTTAGAGTTGATCTGTTTGCATGCTCAGACATCTCCACTATGATGGATGTAGATGTTAGTGACTTGCCCCCAGCATATGGAATGCTTTTATCTAGAAAGTGGGTAGCTGGTCTAGGTGGATACCTCATGATGGATTTATCATATCTTTGTGTCCCAAACTTTGATGGTGCTTTGATTAGGATTAATAGAGAACCTTGTTATAAAAAGCATTTAGAAACCTTTGAGGAAGGGATCAAAAACACATATGGGGATGAATTACTGAATAATGCTAAAGCTAATATGGTGGAAGATGAAAATGAAGATTGGGAATATGGGAAACCTGAAAACATGTTTATGGCGATGGAGGATTCTGATTCTTCCTTGGAAGAAGAATAAATAGCCGAAATTGCTGGGAGGATTAATTTGGAAATGCTTAGGAACGAGTGTTCGGAGGAGTTGGAAGAGTCGAGAAGGAATGAGAATCAACCTCGAGGACAAAATATTGCAGTAGAAAATCCTACACTTGAAGTTGATGAAATTAGCAATGTGGAAAGGATGCCTTACAGAGTGAGTGAATGGTTTTCCTTAATGGACCGAAATAGAGAAAGGGAAAGCCAGGGGCCTGAACCTATTTATCCATGCGCCAACCGTCCTGAGTTAGAAGAGGCTGGTGACGAAGCAACTAGTTCCCATTATCCTAATGTTGCTGGATCATTATCTCATTTGTCTTTGGAAGATGGGAATCTGACTCAAGTCCATGATAACTCTTTAAGCTAGGAAGAGGGTGCTTTAATTAATGATGTACCCGAAGGACATTTTAATCTTAACAACCTTGCTATATTTTAGACTCCTTCGGTTTCTCCAAGTAATGCTTTATCTGCATATCCCCTCATCCCTAATTTCCTTCTTCCACTTGAGTCATATAGTCATCACATTCATGATCTATCTCACATTCCTGTGTCTTCGGCATCTCAGTCTGAAGTAGTCCCAATCGAGTTAGAAGGTATGCACGATTATGTTCCTACAGGGGAAGGCCCTAGCCATAGTACCGTTATATCCCATATGCCTCATCCTTTGGAAGAAGATAAGACTTCTGGATTGTGGGAGAAACTGTCAAACATGTAATGTCTCCTCATGATGAAAGGACTAATGCAAGTATCCAGGAGATGAGGAGAGAGATTAGAGAGATCCTAGTTGGTAGGGTAACTATTCCCATTGATGGTGGTCCACCCAGATTTGATGCAGTTCCTTAAAGGAGGAGCTCAAGGATGTTCACCCTGCAACCACGAAACCTTGTTGATGTCCATCCCATGCCTATTTGTAACATTAAAGTTGTTCCTGAATCAGCGAATAGGAATAGGTTTCCCACGGGAAGTCAAGTCCTTATCTCGAACCACTTACTGCATATCCGATCAGGGCGAGCTGATGACCTTTGGGTTGGACCTTTTTCCGTTGAGCGTTGCATAGGTGACATGTGTTTTCTTGCTATTGGTACTGGACGACAAATCTTACTTCCTATCAACCAAAGGGATTTGAGGGGTTACATCCTTGACCCCACTTAGCTTCGAGTCTTGTTGTGCCTAGTAGGGTAAAGAAGGTAGGACCTAAATAAGCCTTTTCTGGGCAGTAGTGTAACCTGTCAGTCTTGCACCTTGTTATCTTTGCCTGAAGCTTGTTTTCCAAAGCTCTTAGTGTAGTCTTCAGTTTTAGAAAGTTTTCCCTGCACAATAAAAATCAAACTTTGCTTAAAGTTATGGTTATAGATTAGATTTATTTTCTGCTGTTTAGTTTCATGCATTTTAGTTTTAGTGCTTTATTTTATCCACATATTGTTTTGATGACCGGTCTGCGAGTTTGGTATAGCTCTGGACATGTTGCAGGAGTTATTTTGGTAGCGGTTACAGAGCTGGATTGATGGACCGAGGATGCGACAAGCAGAGTGTGAGGACCAGAGATTCTGAGGTTTTCAAACGCTTTATTCAACAAAGCACTTGTCCCAGCTGGAGCTAGATGTTAACACATATATATTAGATGTGCTACCATATTCTATTTTTCAGATTCCAATACATTTTTCAGCCAGCTCCCCTGCATATGAGATGCTGAGATGAGCATCTATGATGGATCATGATTTGATTGATGGACTATAGTACTCTCTCATGCCATGACTGAGTCTCAGAACACTCAGATTTGAGGATTGATGTAGTGATTTTAGCCATTTGCAGAGCAGTTATTGATGCCCAAAGTTGTATCATTGTTTTCTCATTGGACTGATGTTGGTTCAGATGGATTATTTGCATGTTTATGACTCAGCTTATATATCTTGTGTTATGGTTATCAGTGCTCTTATACTCATTCTTGTGACATGTATTAGCATTTAGTGTCATGATTTGGCGGTCATATAAATGTGGACTTGGATGTATTATTATTAATAATTATGTATTGATGTCCTTACTCAGACCTGGAAGTTCTTGATCTATACTCATTGGTTTTACCCTCCTTAGGGAGAATAGAGGTAGTCATTCCCACCATACTTTGGCTTGCTAGTGTTGGTTTCATCATTCATTGTCTCCACCCATCCATTACCTTCCAGTTATGTTTTAACTCGACCTAAGTTGCAGGAAACTCGGGATTTGTTGCCGTACCAGTACCGGAAACTCGCTGAAACTCGGAAATGCCGCCGGCCGTACCGTACGGCGTTTCACGATTTGGAAACGCCGTACGGTACGGCCGGCGGCGTTTCCACTCAATTTTCGTCCGTACGGCGCGTTTCAGGCAATTTAATTTTTAATTTGTGGGTCATACGCTAATGTGGAAACTATTTTAATTTTAAAATTGACCTAAAACCTAAATTTAAACTCTATATAACACCTAGCTCATGTTAAAATAATCACACAAATGTTGAGGTCGACGGTCCACTCTCAGCCATCGTTTTATTTTTTATGCAGTCACTGTTTTGTTTGTTGTTGGGCCTGACAGTCCACTCGTGACTCGGCCAGTACGTTCCAAATTGTTTTTTATTGCAGCCGGGAGGGAGTACACTGGTACATGATTCATTTGGCAGCCGTATAGTGTTTTTGTTTTTTGCAGCCGACAGGGATTCGTTTTTTATTTTGCTTGGGAGCTGTACAGCTCAAATTTTTTTGCTTGGCAGCCGTACAGCAGCAGAGGTAATTTCCTTGAGCCGTACAGCATATTATTGCAGCCGTACATATTACATTTTTATTGAGCCGTACAGCATTTTTATTGCAGCCGTACATATTGCATTTTTATTGAGCCGTACAGCATTTTTATTGCAGCCGTACATATTTTTTTTGCTACCGTACATCATGGTGTATTGTTTTAACTTTTGTATTTTTGTGGTTTTGGATTTGTGCTTGCAGTCGTATAGGTGCCGAAAATCGTTGCAGGTCTCATGGCGTCTCATACTATGGCTGCTCCAACCCCAAGAGATACTCAAAAAACCAAGCAACAAGAGTACTATCCTCTTTGGAAGTATGTCACCAAAATCAAGCAACTTCCTAGTGGGGGTTCATGGGAATGGAGGTGCAACCTTTGCAACAATGGAAAGAACTACAAGGGCTCTTACACGAGAGTCAAGGCTCACATCTTGCATGAAGGGGTAAAGGGGGTTGATGTTTGTGGCCACACAAAAAATCCAGAAGAAAGGGCCAAATTCAATAGAGAGCATAATGATGCTATGAGGTTGAAAGAACAAAGAAGCACATTTGGAAAGAGTGACATTGGCAACACTCGCTTGGCTGCTACAAGTGAGCCACGTATTGTCCATGAAGCAAGGAAGAGGAGGGCAGCACAGCTTGAAGATGAGATGGCAAGCTCTGCATTAGGGGGTAATGACAGTAGATTGTTGAAAATGTTCAACAATCAAGAGAGAGATGAAGCAAAATCTAGAGTAGCAAGGGCCCTCTATGCATGTGGCATTCCATTTAATGTGGTCCGATCCCCTTATTGGCAAGATATGGTAAGGGCAATTAACACAGCCCCTCAAGGTTTCAAAGGGCCAAACTATGAAAAAATTAGAACAGTTTTGCTCAAGAAAGAGAGGCTGCTTATTGAGGATGTTTTAAGACCTATCCGAATCTCATGGGCCAACTCAGGGGTGTCCATTATTTCAGATGGATGGACCGATACAAGGCGTAGGCCATTGATCAACATCATTGCATCTTCACCTGCAGGAGTAATGTTTTTGAGAGCAGAAGATTGTTCTGGTGAACTAAAAGACTCCCACTTTATAGCTGATGTTTTGATTTCTGCTATTGAGCAGGTTGGACCAGATAAAGTGGTGCA
>LPNX010395578.1:261756-327443 GCA_001517045.1 Pseudotsuga menziesii
GCAGTATGAACCCATTTAAATGGTGGACTTGTCATGGGGCAAATGGTGTGCATTTGCAAAGCCTTGCCACTCGTATCCTATCACAAGTGGCAAGCTCTTTAGCAACAGAAAGGAATTGGAGCACTTATGATTTTATTCATTCTGTGAAACGAAACAGGCTGGGATCACAGAAGGCAGAGGATCTTGTATATGTGCATTCAAACCTACGCCTCGTGTCTCGTAGGGGTGAAGAATATACAAATGGTCCTCATAAAGAATGGGATGTTGAGGCAGAAAACCCAGACTTGGATCTCTCTCTTGCTACTCTTGATATCACTGATGGTACTAGTGGTGCAAGTGGAAGTGGGATTGGCTCTTCAACTCCACGCGCTACTGTTGTAGGACGAGCCTCTTGTTCTATTTTTGATGATGTTGATGAGGAGTATATGTAGCCTCAAGTATAAACTTATAAAGGCTAATTTTGGATGTAAAGCCTCATCTAATAAAGGCTTAGTTAATAAAGATGTTCTTTTCTTCTCAATTAGTGTTTATGTCTCATTCTTATTTTTTTACAAAACAATGAGGTATTTCTATATATATATATTTCATATAATAATAAATATATATATTTTTTTAATATATATATACGACGTTCCCCTCGGTGTACCCATTTTTGCGGGGTCACGTTTCTAGGCATCCCCGTTTCGGAAACTCGGAAAATTTTCCACGTTTCGTGCAACTTAGAACTCGACTAACTACTTGACTTGTGTCATGGAGGACCTTTCCCCGCTAGAGCCTTTGTTGGACAAGCTTCCCTGTTCATTTGTGTCTCGACTCTGAGTTGCCTAGGATGTGTTTGCTTGCTTGAAACAAGTAGCGCTACCATCAATACAATGTATTTGGAAATGAAATGAATATCTTATGAAAAAGCTTATTCATGAAAAGTAGTGTTTTTAAACATATGTGAATGCAAAGCCTCCTAATGAAATTGGCTTTGAAAAATATTGCAATGAAATATCTTAAAACATTCATCAAAAGTAGTGTTTTTCAACATACCTAAATGCTTAAAGCCTAAACAATAAAAGTCCGTATAAAATATACGTGGACCAAGGCTATGGAAAATCAAAGGCCCAAAAAAGCAATGGTTTCTAAAAGTTATATCAAAGCATTGCTGGCCTTATTTGTATTGAGTTGGATTCTAAGCATTTGTCAAGGTGAGTAAGCACCTCTGAAGTAACTCACCCATTTGTGAGGCATTGCCATCCCCCTTGTTGTTGTTTGTCCGGCATGTGGCTATAGTGAGTATCCCTTTTCCATATCCAAAGTGTCACAGTGTTGAGTTGGAAGTCATCCTTTGTCCTAGCCTTGTGAATTTTAGCCTTCACCCTTCACTAGAAACTTGATTACAACTATGAAGTGAGTATAGTCTTGAAAGTCTAGTCTAAGTTATAATTAATAAAAGCCTATATATGTATTTGGTTGATGTACCGCTAGTGAGGTGATTGCTACTTTTTATGATTGTTACTTACATGATTTGTAGAGCATGTCTTAACTTTTTAACACTTGCAGCAGATGGATGTCAGATGGAGTTATATTATTGGGTATCTGGTCATTTACAGGTTATTATTTTGTCTATTGGATATTGTGGATGATCAGGCAAAGACCTAGAG
This sequence comes from Pseudotsuga menziesii, assembly GCA_001517045.1. Taxonomy (NCBI): domain Eukaryota; kingdom Viridiplantae; phylum Streptophyta; class Pinopsida; order Pinales; family Pinaceae; genus Pseudotsuga; species Pseudotsuga menziesii. The sequence continues at coordinate 263,406 of LPNX010395578.1, forward strand.
AGGGTATGAGTATATACCTTAGATGGATGTGGACTCTCCGAGTCTAGTGAGACAACTTGTTTTCAGTTCGGGCACTTACAGAGATGATCATGCTCATTTTACTCTTCTAGTGCAGTTTTGCTTCACTGGATGACATGTCTGAGCGGGGAGATGATTTTGATGGATCTCCTAGGACGTTGTATGGGGCATGGGCGGTCCAGCCACTTATTTGTACCATATTGCCCCCCTCCCAAAGCGCCTAGTGGGCTCAGTTGGATAACGCAGGCACCCTAGGAGGCAGTTTTTGGCACTTCATGTTTTCCGAGGCAGAAAAAAGATAATTAAAATGGCTACTGAAGAATTCGATTTGGGCTACTAAGGGAAGGAAATGGCATGGGATAAGTTCTGATGATGAGGGTGATGTCTTCCACTCCTCCTCCAGTAGTTGCAGCATCTGGATGGGCTCACATCTATTTGTTTTGGGCATATCGTATTATTTTCTGGAGCTTTTGGAGGCTCACGATTTCCTCAAGGAGACACAATTTCACAATTTAAAAATTATTTTATTTTTATTGTGCCATGGGGACACCCAAAGGGAGTTAGTTAACACTCCCTGGACCCACCATGTGCTTCATTTATTTTTTGTTGAGTGGGATCCCCTCTCCTAGGGTGATTTAGTCCACTTTTATATTATATTGATCCATGTATTGTATGTTGAGCTCATCTCAACCGTTGATTAGAACATTTGTATCTTTTAATCTTAGCCACTCATTTGAAAAGTGGTTAGGATTTTGGTTCTCTCATCCCTATTTAAAGGAGAGTGCTTCTCATTTGTAAGGGGTCTTTGGCTCTTGGATATGGACAATAGAAAACTATTATTGTGGAAATTTTCTGGATATCCTTTGCATCTGGTGTTCTTCGATGGTGATTGGAAAGTCTTTTGTTTCCTAACATTCGGGAATTTGTACGAGATCTATATATTTTTTCGGGAATCATTGTCTTGTCTACAGGAGGGTGACTTCAGCTTGGGTGTTTTTGTAGGGGCTCCTCAACTCTCTTGTATTGACTTCGCTTGTATCAGGGGGTTTTCATTAGCATCATTGTGATCTATGATTTCATCTTGTTATTTTTCTGTAGCATTTGCTTTTTTCTCATGATACAACAAATCTGATATGGTTGATGTTTGTTGTGTAGGAGAGAGGGCGAATTGGCTTCTTGGAGCAAAACGTTGGACATAGAACTCACTCAAGTCTTCTCAAATTGACCGGGATAGCAGCGATCATCATCATCAAGGCATGTACAAGGTTTTCCAGATAACATCTGCAGGTTAGTTCTTCTCTTCCAGATTTCAATCCATTGGCATCTGCACTTCCATTTCTTCTCAACACCCTAAATAATAAGAAAAACCAAAAAATATTAAAGATCAAATCGCTTGATCTCGGGACAAACCTTTTCTGGGTTTCATAGATCGGGTCATGCCCTAAGAGAATCTTCCTCAACGCTGAGCTAGAAGTGACTAGGTTGCGCTAGATCTGAACAACTGGCTTCCAAACCCTAGCGCTATTCCCCATGCTGCCAATTTTTCCCATGATTTGACTTTTTCCGACAAAATACCTTTTTGGGTTTGTAGATCGGGTTAAATCTCAGGTGGGTCTCCTCCAACGCTGGGTAGAAAGTGACTCCATTGCCCTAGATCTGACAGGCACTGATCTCCAACCATAGCGCCACCCCCTCTTTTGCCTATTTTTCTTGCAGTTTGACCTTTTCTTGGTAGCTCAGTTGCTTTGACATTGTCATATCTTCCTTCGAGTCTATCCATCGGTACTAGGTAGCTCCAGTCCTGTTCCCGCCATCCCTGCATAGGTTACGTTTCCCAAGGTAGTGGATATCTTCACCTCCTGCAAGTACCGTAACCTCAGATCTAGTATTTACCTCATAGGTCACTTGTGTCCTAACTTGTATCAAATCTCATATTTCCTAAACCCCGATCCAAAGCCTTGGTTCACGTAGTGACATCATCCATAGATCTAGGGTTTCCATCAGCTTAGATCTTGCGTACCTCAAGTCCATTTGATTTGATTTGGTGTCTAGGTTTGATCTCTTCTGTCAAGAGTAGATCCGAGTTCCCCCATTGTTGTCTTGGGCGAAGATAACATAAAGTGAAGACTGCCTCGATTGGCGTGACAACCATCATTTGGGAGTCGAGGCAATCTTGGTTCCACCTCCTTAGTTGTTTGTCCCTCTACCGTTCATCCTGGATCCATTTCACATAGGCAACTACAAGGTTGGTGATAACAAGTCACAACTTAATTGTCCTTGTCCACCCCAAGGCAAGTCTAGGTGGACAAACACTTCCTAGGTAACTTTTCAACGCTCCCTCTTACCGAGGAAGGTGTTTTTCACCACTCCCAACTTATCTCTGAAGTAGACATGCTTCCCTCTACCCAAAGCCTTCGTGAGAATGTCAACCACCTGTTCATCTGTAGAGACGTACTGCAACTGAACTGTGTTGAATTTTAGCATTAGCATGAATACTTAAAAATTGGCATATTAACTTTAAACAAATGGCTAGTGCAGTAAGATAACATTCAACACATCAACACAATGGACACAATAGTTTTTTACTGGGGAAACCTTTAAAGGACAAAACCCCCAAAAAGCATTAGTAGCTCATCTTGTAAATGAGATGACTTAAATTCTTCAAAAAGTTCCACAAACCCTAACAGGGTTAACCACAAAACCAGAAGATCAATTACATCAACAATGCCCAACTAGGGCTTTTCATAAACTAGGGCTTGTTGCCGTTCCTAACCGGCGTGCGTGTGTCAAAGCCCAAAATTAGGCACACCGGCCCGATGGCAACTGCGAAAAGCGTAGCCACTGTCACCATGCTCCTCTCTTTGTTGCTTCAGGTTGGCTCTTCTCCAACTCAAGGGGGGCGTCCCTTGTGTTAAGATCGCTAAGGTAGGAAACAATTGCGGACAGGGTGATTAGAAGAGGCTTTCTTAGTGAAATGGTGTTAGCATAAGAGTATTTGAACGGTTGATAGAAGGAGGGAAGGATCAAACCCCACTAATGGACCAGTGTCGGTATACCTAGAGGGAGAATTGGAATCAAGGGAGAACCCACGAGGGCCTTGTGTTAGAGGGGAAGCTACTAGATCTTCTTCTTCCTAAAAGCAGAGGATGAGCTATGCAAACAAAGGAGATGCTACACAATCAAACTTGATAAAATGTAAGCATCAGACTCGTGCATGCACGCTCACAAAGGGAAAAGGCTAGCAACTGTTAGGAGTTTTGCCTTTCAATAGGATGGGAGCATCTGTTTATGTTCCCCGACGCAAACATAGAAAGGAGAAATCTCTAGCAACTAACGCTCAATAACACAGTTTAATACCACACACCATAGAGGGTACTCGATTGAACAAACATAAAAACCCTAAGAAGATATTTTTCTATTAAGCTTGGGGAAAAATCCTCCAAGTTTTTTTCATCATTACAAAAGAGAAGGCTAGCCCTTTATAGGCTCAACAAGCCATTCTCATCAAATAAAATAAAGGCAATAAAATAATAAAAATAAAGACGGTGGATTTGAGATACCCTTTTCTGTCCACTAAAATCTAAAAGTACCATTACAAAACTAAAGTGTACCTAACACTTTATTGAGGGAGATCCCTCTAAACTAAAAGCTCCAACCCATAGTCGATCCCACCGTAAGCGACCACGACTCATCACTTGGCTGCCAACTAGATGATACAGATTATGTTCATGCCAAAGATAACTTTTAGAACTGGCCAAAAAAATAATCAGGGGCTTGGCACTGTGTTTACATGTAATGACTGACTCATCTATAGTTCTGCAAAATCGACACTACCTCCAAATAAATGCCAGTTGATAGTTGGAAAACCAGTGCAATTTGGCTGCCACGCATGTAGGTTGAAACTTTCAGTGCGCCCAACTCTGATATTGACCGATAGTTTCTCTGCTGTGCCAATACATTGGCGGTTGACTGATCGTTGAATGCCTGCCGAAAGAAACTATGGATTGAGGCAATATGAAGAAAACACCAAAAAAAAACTATGGTTGCTAGCATGATAAGGTGAAGACGTTCACGGAAAAGACTTAGAACTGAGACGTTGGATGTGATATTTATCAACCATAGTGGGTTGCCATGTCCATGTATCAAGCAAGAAGAACGTCGAGCAACTGCCTACGAAAACGTGGTGCTATATTCCACGCATAATCCCGAGTTAGCTGTGAAAAGAAAATGATATGTAGATCTAGGCATTGGTAACACCATCCGTGAAATCCTCTTAATGGCCATGAAACCTATCCCAAGCGGTTGGATGAATGACAGAACAAACTCATGCATCGGAAGATTTTCCCTTTATAATCGGTTATATTTGACCGATCATGGTTCTCTCCATACCAAGGAAATCACGACTGATTTTTAGCAAATCGATCACCCATCGGTGTAATCAGCCGCCCAATGTTGAACATAGAACAAAATTTCGACTTGATTACAATGAATCAACCCGTCGAACGTTTTAAACTATGAGGTTGCAAAATCTGTTGATACGACTACGTGGAAACAATCGTGATCTCTATCCACGTGAAGGGGTGAGGGATCCCTCTGCAATCTAAAGCGATATGGGCATTTGTAGAAGCTGCCGTTGGGGTTGTCACTACTGCTTGTCAAGCCCCAGATTACTTGATATCTATAGATAGTTGCCCATCTTTCATGGCTGAATACCTTGGCTCTTTCCTTCAAGCTGTTAGCTGCACATTGACTTTACTTTCGATTTTAGGCTTTTGAGACCTGAAGAGATTTAGTGCGCGGATGCATTAGATATTGCATGCTCCTTTGTCAATATGTGTAGAGCCATGGTCGAGTCTGGGTTTCTGAAGGGAGAGCCTTTCAATAAAGAACTTGGACAAAACACGCGAGCTGCAGCCTTTATGCAGCAGAGTCTCTATAATTGCATCATCTGTGATAAGCTGATGTTGATCCTCTTCACTGAAAATAAAACCTTATAATATGACCAGTAAAGTCTATGTACACCTCTGTCAAAGTGGGGTGGTAACAGGGCTTATAGCCCTTTTCTCTCTCCTTTGCCCGGAAAGACTGAAGGCTGCCCAGATCTGCTGACTGTACTTGTCAGCCTGCCTGGATCTCTCACCGATTTGTCCGAACTGTTCACTGCTTGTCCACTGCTCAAAATCTCTTGCCCGAGTTTCCTGTGGTCTCCTTCTTAGCCCGACCTGTCTGCTCGATTGCTTGAGTGGCAGCTCTGTTGCTGCCCGAAAGGGCTTAGTAGCACTGCCCGTATCTTACAGGCTGGCCCGAGGGCCTGTTGAAGGCCTGGAAGCCTTACAACTGCCACAAGACCCTCACGGGTCTGCCTTCGGGCTAACCCCGAGGGCCTGTTAGGCCACCACAACCCTCATGGGCTTGCCGACGGGCTACCCGAGGTTGCCCGTGAAAAGAAAATGAGTCCGCAAGAGAAAAGGGGCTGCCCTGTCGAAACCTCAGCTACCTGAAAATTGGAGAAGACTGCCTGAGAAAGATGAATGCTGAAGGTGATTGCTGAAGATGAGGGTTTGAAGAAACCCTTAAGACAAAAAGATAAGAACCCTAGCCTAGGGTTTTATCTTCAATGGAGGATGAGGATGCCCTAGCTAGACTCATCCATGCTAGGGCACAATCACAAAATCTTCTTCCTTCAACCTTGAGCAGCTGTACTTGTGAGAGCAAGTGTGTATGTAATAATGAAATGGCTTGATCTTCTTTTATAACCTTGAGTCACCTGTAAGTGGACCAAAATTAGAAAGAAGAAAATAATATTATTTTATTCTTTTCTAATTTTCACTTGTACATTTTTACCTTTGTGTACTCTAAAAGGTCCTTCATGTATTTTTGACTTTTACCAAAAGTCCTTTGTATTTTTGACTTTCACTTGTGGTCCCTTTTCCTATGGTCCAAAAGTCCTTATGTATTTTTTACTTTTGCTTTTAGCCTTTTTCCAAGTACCCCTGTGGTCATTACCTGTGGTCTTTTAATTCCATTCAAAGTACATCATCATAAACCAAGAGAGTTACTAATGCTTTGTCTCACACTCTGTGTGACACCAAGATCAGGTACTAGGGTAACTTAACCAAGAGTAGCTAAGCCTCAGAGAAGTACACTAGGCCCATTAATCAAGGGTCAGAGTGTCACACATGCCTAGACCAAATCTAGGGCTTATAGTGCCTTCCTGGTAACAGACCAAGTGCCACCATTATCCAAGAGAATAGCTACTCAGAACTAAGCTGAGTCTACCAGTACTAGACTGGTCCACATCGTGGTCCCGGACCAGATGTCTACCGTTCAATAGAATGGTCACTCAACACTGGGTTGAGTCTACCCAAGGCAAGGCTGGGTCCATATCATGGTCAAGAACCAGATATCTACCATTCAACAGAATGGTCAATCAACACTGGGTTGAGTCTACATCGTGGTCTCGGACCAGGTGTCCCCATTCTCCTAAGAGAATGGCTCTCGATGGTGCTCAGAAAAATCAAGAAACAACCACTCTCTTAACATAGTCTCTGATAAAGTGATATCTGATCTCTATGTGCTTCGACTTGTCATGAAACACTGAATTCTCAGAGAGCTTGATGTAACTCTGATTATCACAATATATAACTGTAGGACTCGGCTCCTGATCAAATAAGTCCACCATCAGCTTGCGAAGCCATAAAGCCTCACAACTAGCCTGACTGGCTGCCATATACTCTGCCTCAGCAGGACACGACACAACTGCCACGGACTTTTGCTTTCTGCTGAACCACAACACAACTGCTGAACCCAAGCTGAAGCAACAACCAAAAGTGCTCTTCTGGTCCGAAACACTACCTGCCCAATTTGAATCTGTAAAGCCAACCAATCCCACTCCACCAGATCTCCTATAATTCAATCCATAATCAGTTGTACCTGCAAGATATCTCAATATGGTTTTGCAGCAGTCCAATGCACTCTCCTGGGCTCCACCATGAACTGACTGAGAGTGTTCACTACAAAACTCATATCGGGTTTGGTGTTGACCAGATACATCAACGAACCAATAAGCCGACGAAATAGAGTAGGGTCCACCAACTCTCCCTTAGAAGCATGAAGCTTCGTCTAGTTGGTGATCATGGGTGTAGACATGGGTTTGCAATCAGTCATTTGAAATCTCTTTAGAACATCTGCAACATATTTTCCTTGCCTCAGGAAAACATGTCCATCCTCCTGCCAAACCTCCATCCCCAAATAATAGTGCATCAGCCCAAGGTTAGTCATCTTGAACTCTGAAGTAAGATCCTTCTTGCATGCATCAATCAGGTGCTCTCCCCTAGTAATGAACAAGTCATCAACATACAACAGAAGAATAAGTGGAACACCATCGACCACAATGTAGTATAGGTCGGGATCCGCTTCACTCTTCTGAAACCCAATTGAAAGCAAGTAGGAATCGATCTTGGAATACCAAGCCGAAGGGGCTTGCTTCAGACCATACAAGGCCTTTTTCAGCCTGCAAACATGAGAATCTCTCTCATACACCTCAAAGCCCTATGGATGCTCCAGATACACCTCCTCCTGTAGAAAACCGTTAAGAAAAGCGGTTTTCACATCCATCTGATGGATCTTCCAACCCATCTCTGCCACCTCGGAGATCATTGCTCTGATCGAAAAAAATCTAGCCACTGGCGCAAAGGTCTCATCATAGTCAACTCCCTCTACTTGTGAGAACCCACGCGCAACAAAACGAGCTTTGAACTTCTCAATACTGCCATCCGCAGCATGCTTCATCTTGTAAAGCCACTTGGAATTCACAACAGACTTCCCCTCTAGTCTCGGAACCACTTTCCACACCCCATTCTTCATGATGGAATTGTACTTTTCCATCATGGCATCTCTCCAAACTTGGTGTACAAAAGCCTCCTCATAAGTGGTAGGAACGGTGTCACGCAAGCTAGTCACCCGTGCCATATAGCTGGAAAATCTCTCAGATGCCTTGCTCTCTCTTACCTCCCTCCTGGATGGTCCAACTGACTCCTGTGCTTCCTTCATCAACTCCTTAAGCCAACTTGGATATCTCCCCGGAGGAAGCATCCTGTCTTAGACTCTCCTCTACCTCCTCATCAGACACCTGTCTCCCTGAAGAAGTACCAACAACCTAAGAACTTGTCCCTGGTGAACCTGAACCTGTACCACTAGAACTCGAATCACCTGAAGGTATAACCTGTGAACTCGTGATCCGTGAACCTCTCCCTGTATCGGAAGTACATGTGGACTAAGCCCCTGAAACTGAAGAACCTGCAATCTGTGATCCAGTCACGGTGACCTTGTACTCTGACTCGCTGAACTCTGAACTGTCACCTGTGGAGTACTCTGCTGCACCTCCATCTCATAATCTAGAGACCTCTTGAAGGCTTTCTCCTCCTCAAACTTCACCTCCCTTCTCACCACAACTTTCCGCTGCATAGGAAGGTATATGCGAAAAGCCTTCGATGTCTCATCATAACCAACAAAGATACCCTCCTCACCTGTAGCCTCCAAATTTGTCCTCTTCTTAGAAAGGGACATGAGAGTATGTAAGGCAACCAAAAATCCGAAATTGACCTATCTCAGGCACTTTCCCTGTAAACATCTCCTCAGGAGTTTTTCACCCTAATGCACGGTGCAGACTCCTGTTCAAAACATAAACAACAGTGCTACAGGCCTCTTTTCATTGAAAGAAACGAAGACTCTGATTATGCAGCATGGATCTAGCTACACCCACTATCGAACGGTTCTTCCTTTCAGACACTCCATTCTGCTGCGGAGTGTAAGGAATTGTCAATTGCCTCTTGATCCTCTCCTGTCGACAATACTCATCGAATGCACGGGAAGTACACTCACCCCCATTGTCTGACCGAAGTACCTTGATCTTTTTTCCTGTCTGGCTCTCCACAAGAGCTTTGAACTCTCGGAACCGAAGCACGACTTCCTCTAATCTCTTGCTTCTAAGGAAATAGATCCATGTCTTCGTGGAAAAATCATCGATGAATGTGACATAATACTTGTATCTAGTCAAAGAGGTAGATGACATGGGACCATACAAATCTGAATGAATCAACTGAAGCACTCCCTCTGATCTGGTATCACTGCTCAGAAAAGCAGTCTTGGTGTACTTTCCCAAAGCATACCCTCTACGCACACCACTCGACTCTGTGTTGAACTCTGGCATACTTGTCGTCATCTCTCTCAGCATCCTCAAAGCTGGATGGTGAAGATGGGCCATCCTCTTGTGCCATAGCTCACACAACTCATTGTTGCTTTGAGTGTGTGACAGTGCATGATGTGGCTCGAAGAGAAGTTTGTACAGTTTCCCGCATCTGACTCCAATCACCCGTGAATCAAATGGACCTGCTGCCTTGGGAAAGATGTGAACTTTCCCATCAAGAACATATACACCGAAGCCTTTGTCCTCAATCATGGAAACTGAAAAAAGGTTCTTTTTGAGCCCAGGGACATACAATACATCCCTCAGATACATAGGCTGCATGGACTCCCTGTCAAAACGGACACTCCCTTGCCCAACTGCTCTCACCACCGTGTCATCCCCCAGTACAACCTCCAACTCCAACAAGTCTGTCTCTGACATATCTGAAAACATATCACGATCACTTGTCATGTGACTAGAAGCTCCACTATCAATGTACCAAGTGGAGGAAGTAGTGGTAGCACTCAATGATTGGCCAACAATCATGGAATGCTCCATGTGATCCTGAAAGTCTTTGTTGGTGATAGAAGATGCTCTCTCAACACTAACACCTGCAAAGAGAGAAAAGTCTCTCAAATCTCGCAGCAAACTCATCAATCTCTGCTGAAGCTGTTGTCTGCTGTTTCTTCTTCTTCTTCTTTGGACACTGTCTAGCATAGTGTCCCATTTTCTGACATGCAAAGCATTTCACTTTGCTCATGCCATTCTTCTCCCCATCATGCTGTTAGGCCTCATCCTTGGAACCCTTCTTGAACTTCTTTTTCTTCTTGCCCTTCGCTGCTAATGCAACATTCTCCTCATCATCCCTGTGATGTGATGAACTGCATTGTAAGTATCCTCTCCGTGTCTCCTCCTGTGTGAGATCATCCCACAATCGATCCCATGTGGGCATGTTCTCCCTACCAGTGATAGTCTTTACAAACACGGTCCACTGCTAAGTCACACCATTTAGTGCTGTACGTGTTGATGTATTTGTAACTTCGGAATGTATACACTTGTATATCTTATGTATTGTACCCCGATGTTCCTATTGGGAAGTATCCGTAATGTAATCGAGTCATGTCATACCCCGATGTTCCTATCAGGAGAATCAATAATGTAAACAAGTCATGCAAAGTCATAGAGGCTAACCCTCCTTATTGATCAAGGGTTAAAGTCCCCGCAGTTGTGGGGCACTAGGGTTGTTAGACTCTCTTAGAGAAGTCGGCCTTGGTGAGTTAATGTAAGTCGAGTCATTAGTACCCTAGTTGTGGTTACTCGAGCCTACATAATTGAGTTAGGATTACTTGAGCTTACATAGCAGAGTCAAATATTAAGTGAACGAAAGAATATAAATAGAGAGTGAGCCTCTCTATTTATGACACACACTCACTCAACTGGGGCGCATGAGTGAGAGAGGAAATGCTCACACAAGTGAGAGAGAGAACATCTGTTGGAGATCATCTTTTTTGTCTTTGGGTTTTACTGCTGCCATTGGTGCTCATTCTATGTCTGATGGAAGTTTCAGGGTTTTCTCCTTTATGGTTTCCTCGAGGAAAATTCTTTGTGGCTCGTCTCTTGTGATTATTGCTATGCATGTTATTCTCTCAGATAAGATTCTAAGATCATATTGCTTAAATGATAAAAATCTAACATGGTATCAGAGCTAACCTAAGAAGAAGACACTATGCAGCTATAGAAGCTAGAGCTTTTTACTGTTTGGGTCTCTCTCCACAATCCATCAGCAAAAGGTGGCTAGGCTAACTCTCCATTGAAGGGTGCATCTTTCTGTCGAAGCAAAATTTGATTCTGGGCATTTTCAGTTTTTGATGCGGGAAATTAGAGCTTTTTACAGAAGAGGAATTTTTGAGTGAGCCCGACATAGAATTGCTCTCCTCATCAAAATTGAAGTTTAGAGACCAAGGTCGAGATTTTTGGTTGGGTAAAATTCTGGGAAAGTCAAACCCTAGTTTGACCTCGGGCCTGAAAAACCCTAAAATACTAAAACGAGTAGTTTTGGTACATTCGCTATATCTTGGGATTGAAGAAGTCTCAGGGGCCGAAATTTTCACAAGCCAAAGATAAAATCATGATGTACCCTTTGTCAAAATTTCAGCCTCAGATTCACTATATTCTGGGGGATATGATTCCTCTAAATCAGGGTTCCAGCCTCTTCTAGGATCCATCCTTGAATAGGACACCTAGGGAGAATTGCTGTATCTCGGGCTACGAAGGTCCAAATGAATTTTTTCAAGATGTTCCAGATAGGGCACGGACTGTACTTTCTGTGGTAAAAGTTTCAGACCCCGAAGGTGAAAAAGTGACATGTGGCAATTCGTACAAGTTCGCTATGCTGAAAAGTCTTGAAAGAAGTCACCTTGGGAAAACTTTCATAAGTCCCAATTGGAGAAACCAATTTTGCTGAAACCTGTGGTGTTGAAAAGAAGACAGGCGAGGCTACCTCAGTGCAAAGTTTCAGACACAGAGGAGCAGTACTTTCGGAGATATCGGAGAAACAATATCAGGCATTTCTGCAGAAGAATTTGGAAAACTAGGGCTTCCTGTTTCGAGAGCTTCTCTCCACTGTTTTTAGAAAAGGAGTACATTGGACAACTTGCTTTGAAGAGGTGCATCTTTCTATCCAATTAGATCAGAAAGATTCCAAGTTTTGAAAATTAGGGTTTCTTTGACAAACCCTAGATCAGCCAGCTTCGGAACCAGGATGGACACCTCAAATCAGTAAGATCTAATCTTTTGCTATTTACAGTTGAGGTTTTCATTTCAAAATGACTAATCACACCAGCTTGATGACAAGATTGGTGAGGCCGACAACTTTCAAGCATGGAAGTATAGGATCTTACTAGGAAATGAATTGGACACCTACATAAGTAGAGAGGTTCCAGTTCCGGAGGGAGATGAGGCTAAAGCCTTACACAAGAAGAACTTGGTCAAGGCCAAGAAGATCATTGCTGATTCAATCAAGGATCACCTTATACCACAAGTGTCTTCTCTAAAGACACCTAAAGAGATGTTTTGATTCCTTGACCAAGCTATTTGAAGGGAAGAACATAAATCGAAAGACGACTTCGAGAAACCAGTTGAAGAATGTGAAGAATGTAGAGACCATACAGTCATACTTTACAAGGGTCTCTCAAATAAAAGAACAACTTGAAGCAGTAGAAGAAGTGGAGAATGCAGAAGTTGTGATAATCACCTTGAATGGCCTCTCAGAATCATGGGATTCATTCATTCAAGGAATGTGTGCCAGAAGGAAGTGATTACTTTCAGCAGACTCTGGGAAGAGCACACACAAAAAGAAGCTCGACTCATAATCAGAGAAAAGAAGATGGGAGCAACTGAAGATCAAGATTTCACGATTCAAAGAAAATACCTCAAGCGATGAGGAATATGAAGAACTCAATTCTTGAAGAACCTCTTATCCATCTTAAGCATTTGGATAAGAAATGATGCTGTTATGAATGAAGAAGATGATGAAGCTGAAAGGAGGAGTCCACCTACGAAACAAATAAAGATAAGTATTCAATTGTCATTTCATGATATTGTTTTGTTATGCATTTGTTTATAGTCAGTTGATGTATTATGCATGATAAAATGTTTGCATTAATGACATTATACTACTAATATGCATGTGATGGGTAAGTAGCTCATGGTGCTATACAACTCTCCATTGCTACTTATCTAGAATGAAACCTCTTTGCTTACATATTGGATTAGTGCACAATCTCAATGATGTCTTGGTAGAGATGGAAGGCATCTAGAAAAGTTTCCCTGAGATATGGATGAATGTTGTATTGGCTAAAATAGTTGCATGATTATATCTTTATGCATCAGAATTTTCCATTGTGAATATGCCTTATGAAATATTTCTAACCATACAAATGCATTTGACTTGTAGGAAAGATTGCGTACAATCACCTACAAGAAAAGAAGGATGATACTTGTTCTGAAGAATAGGTGACGACAGTTCAAGAAAGAATCCAAGATGAAGAATAACATGACAATACTTTCAAAGAAAGAAAGAGGCCTCAGAGACACTCCAGTTATGTGACACTGTTGAGTGACATCATTGATGCAAAGCCTTCCAGCTATGAAGAAGTAGCCAAGAAGAAAGGGAAGGAGAATACCAGTTCAAGAAAGAATCCAAGATGAAGAATAATATGACAATACTTTCAAAGAAAGAAAGAGGCCTCAGAGACACTCCAGTTATGTGACACTGTTGAGTGACATCATTGATGCAAAGCCTTCCAGCTATGAAGAAGTAGCCAAGAAGAAAGGGAAGGAGAATACCTATTCAAGAAGAATGATGTCTAGGATGCAGTGTTAAGACCTGAAGGGAAGTCCTTAATGTCTTCCATATGGATCTACACGATCTAGCATGCAATAGATGTCAACATTGTGGGATACAAGGCAAGATTCGTAGCACGAGGCTTCTCATGGAAAGAAGGCATAGACTACGAAGAGACATTTGCAGCCACTAGATTTTAAGACACATGACAGGCATAATCATGTGTGTAAATGAAAGGCGGCCTTGTACGAGCTCAAAAGACACCCATAGGATAACACATACATGAGGATCTTGAAGATCACCTAGAGTGATGAAGATCTTAACCTTTGCTACAAGGTTGAAGATGAAAGCCTATAGAGGATGACAAGCTCACAGATGGGTGCGAGAAGAACTTTTGAAAAGGTTCAAGATAGAGGATCTTGGTATCCAGTGACCCTAGATGGATACATGGAAGATTAGTAGCAAAGGAAGCTACTTGTCACTTCGGTACAGAATGTTTCAACTTTCAATGCATAGAGTACGAAAGACAGAGGGAGAATGGTGCTCCACTTCGTTGGGAGTGACTGCAGAAGATCCTGAGGTTTGACATGGTACGATAGGATGGACAACTTATTGATAGCTCTAGGCTTTACTGAGAGTAAAGCGCATTCCAACCTTTGCTCCAAGGTTGAAGGCGGAAGACCAGTGATGCTCTTGATATATGTTGATGACTTGTTCCTGACAGAAAAGAGGAACTCATTAAACTTGCAAGAATGAGACTTGCTGCCAAGTTCGAGATGAAGGACTTGGATATCATGCACTACTTTCTAGGCATGGAGGTGTGGCAGAATGCGGATGGAATCTCCTTGGGACTAGGGAAGTATGTAGTAGAGATCCTGAAGAGGTTCAGGATGATGAGGCCATGACCACACCTATGTCATCGAACCTGAAGCTATTGAGTGTTGCTTCATCAGAGATGGTTGATGCTATGATGTATCGTCAGATGATTGGTTCATTGACGTACTTGACGGATACGAGACCAGATATTTGCTTTGCTGTGAACACGTTAAGACATGTTCACCTGATTGCTGTAAAGCATATTCTGAGGTACTTGAAGGGTACAATTGATTATGGGCTCAAGCATGAGGTGAATCAGATGATTAACTTGGAAGGTTATGTGGATTCGGATTGGGCAGGCAGTGCCATTCTTAGGAAGAGCACTTCGGGGTGCTGCTTCTGTATGAGATCAGGTGTGATCTCTTGGTTTAGCAGGAAGGAGTCCTGCATGGTGCTGAGAACAGGCAAGGAAAAATATGTTGCCACTTGCTCGACTATCTGGGAGGTAGTATGTTTCTTTTGAAAACTACTATTTGATTTGATTGATTTGACTTGCATTTTTTTGTATGATGCAGAGAGGAGCAGTGAAGCTCCAGTTTGTGATCCAGATCGAGATCTCTCGAAAGAGGGAGTTCTAGCATAACCAGTGAGACAGGTTGTCTGAGCATAAAATCCTAGCGAAGCTCATAGGTGGCTCAGACGTAAAATGGTCCTATAGGTTGTCCTCGGATATAATCGGTCCTGGCGAAGCTCACAGGTTATCCTTGGACGTAATCAGCCCTGATGTGATTCTATGCTAGAAATGGCCAGAGTGAAGTTCGAGTACTTCAGGGAGAAGCTTGGTGTTCTCCAGATTGAAGTTCCCTCCAAGGGGAGGTGATGAGTCCGAGAGCCTTTCTGACATGGTAGGATTGGTTCCTTCTATGGTCAGATATAAGGGCAAGAGCCTTTCTGACATGGTGGTAGGCGGGTCCTCCCATGGTCAGATGTAAGTGCAGAGCCTTTCTGATTGGGTTAGATGTAAGTGCAGAGCCTTTCTGACTGTGTCAGATATAAGTGCTGAGCCTTTTCGACATGGTGGCAGGCTGGGCCTCCCATGGTCGGATATAAGTGCCGAGCCTTTTCGACATGGTGGCAGGCTAGGCCTCCCATGGTTGGATATAAGTGCTGAGCCTTTCCGACATGGTGGTAGGCTGGGCCTCCCATGGGCGGATATAAGTGCTGAGCCTTTCTGACATGGTGGCAGGCTGGGCCTCCCATGGTCAGATGTGAGTGCTGGGCCTTTCTGACTGGGTCAGATATAAGTGCTGGATGAGGCTTTTTGACATGGTGGCAGGCTGGGCTTCCCATGGTCAGATGTGAGTGCTGGCCCTTTCTGACTGGGTCAGATATAAGTGCTGGACGAGCCTTTCTGACATGGTGGCAGGCTGGGCCTCCCATGGTCAGATGTGAGTGCTGGGCCTTTCTGACATGGTGGTGGATGTGTTCCTCCCATGGTCAGATGTGAGTGCTGGTCGTGCCTTTTTGACATGGTGGTGGATGTGTTCTTCCCATGGTCAGATGTAAGTACTGGGCGAGCCTTTCTGACTGGGTCAGATATAAGTGCTGAAGAAGATGAAGACCTAGATGGAGGCTAGGCCTACAACCAGCATGAAAAAGGGCTGGCTTTGTAGAACTTCCTATGACGAGTAGAATTGAGAGATAGCACCAGTTGATCGAGATAGCGGAAGCAGTGATGATGACGATCCAATGGTGATCCAACTTTGATGATGATCTTCTAGTGATGATCTAGCTTTGACGATGATCCAGTTTTGATGATGATCCAGTGATGATCCAGACTTTATCCAAAGAAGAAGACTTGTGCTGATGAATTGTGTCAAGAGAATACCTTCCTACTTAAGAGGGAGTGTTGATGTATTTGTAACTTCAGAATGTATTCACTTGTATATCTTATGTATTGTACCCCGATGTTCCTATCGGGAAGTATCAGTAATGTAATTGAGTCATGTCATACCCCGATGTTCCTATCGGGAGAATCAATAATATAAACAAGTCATGCAAAGTCATAGAGGCTAACCCTCCTTATTGATCAAGGGTTAAAGTCCCCGCAGTTGTGGGCCACTAGGGTTTGTTAGACTCTCATAGAAAAGTCGACCCTGGTGAGTTAATGTAAGTTGGGTCATTAGTACCCTAGTTGTGGTTACTCGAGCCTACATAACAGAGTCAAATATTAAGTGAACGAAAAAATATAAATAGAAAGTGAGCCTCTCTATTTATCACACACACTCACTCAACTGGGTGCATGAGTGAGAGAGGAAATGCTCACACAAGTGAGAGAGAGAACAACTGTTGGAGATCATCTTTTCTGTCTTTGGGTTTTACTGCTGCCATTGGTGCTCATTCTATCTTTGAGGAAGTTGTGGGGTTTTCTCCTATATGGTTTCCCCGAGGAAAATTCTTTGTGTCTATTGTCTCTTGTGATTATTGTTGTGCATATTATTCTCCCATATTGCTTCAATGATAAAAATCTAACAGTACGCACCACCATCTCAACATTCCCTATTACCTCACCTACATCTGCAAGTTCATCTCTTACTTGTGTGATCTTGGTAGAACTTCTTTTTCTTCTTGCCCTTCGCTGCTAATTCAACATTCTCTTCATCATCCCTGTGATGTAATGAACTGCCCTGTAAGTATCCTCTCCGTGTCTCCTCCTGTGTGAGATCATCCCACAATTGATCCCATGTGGGCATGTTCTCCCTACCAATGATAGTCTGTACAAACATGGTCCACTGCTGAGTCACACCATTTAGTGCTGTATGCACCATCTCAGCATTCCCTATTACCTCACCTACAACTGCAAGTTCATCTCTTACCTGTGTGATGTTGGTAGATATGATGCTATGCCTTACCCTTTTTCCATGTGAACACTCTTCAACTTCTCCCTCAATACCATCTTCCTATTTTCATTCGAACTTTGTTAAAGATTCGTTAAAGCTGTCCACATCTGAAATGCATGATCTTTTGCTGAAAAAGTGAGGGATCACATGATCCTTCACGACATCAAGTATAACCCTTCTTGCCCTCACATCCCTCTTCATGAAAGTAGCTTTATCTGTTGCATCAGTAGGTACTACTACAAGATTTGCTGTTGTACTATGAACTGTATCCCATAGTTCATTTTCTTCAAGTATCAAGCTAATTCTAGCCTTCCATGGGCTAAAATTTGCAGCCCCATCTAACCTGTCTTCAACTCTAAGACCAAACACCATGGCTACAACTTGTAACTTCAAGCAAGATGTTCAAGGATTTCTTGTCTTCAAACCCCTGTTTTTTGAATGTTCTGAATTTTTTAATGTGCTCTAATACCATGAAAGTTTTTCACGAACCCCAACCCGGTTTCAAGCCTTTTGGCTTCTCTGCATAGTTTAATGCCCAAACCCTCTATGCACAAATTTTAATGAAAATTTTACTGAAAATGAAACACATGAAGTTCTTTTTCCAAAATTAAACAATTCAGAAATTTTTCTTTTTCACAAAAATTCAATGTTCCCCCAAGTTTCCGGGATGGGGGGACGTGGGAGCGGGGAAACGCATATTTGAGACGCGTGGAGACCACCCCCAAATTTAGGGATATTCGGGGTCGGGGGAGGGGGGGGGGCGTGGGAACGTCTCTAAAATTATAAAAATAAAATAAAATATCAACAATAATAATTCATTTGATGTATATTAATGATTGTGCAATGTAAATACTAAATATATCAATGTATTTTCTAAGTAGTACCAAGTAGGATTTGTAAAATGTGAAAATAATGGGAAAATATTAAAAAAAAATTCATGGGGGCATGGTTGGGGAGGGAAAGTTTCGCCCAGGAGTCCCCAAGTCCCCGGGACGCAGGAAACGTGGAAACGCATCCCCGTGGAACACTGCAAAAATTTCAAAATCATAAATTTTCAAATAACCAAACACACATGAAAATGACACAGTTGTTTTTGACCAATGGTTTAGGATAAAACCCCTAAGGGAAAACCTGTTTCTGAGAGAGAGAGATTTATTATTTCTTCAGTAAAAAATACAAAAATTCAACCAACAATACTTATTAATTTTCTGCCTCGAAATTTGAACCTTCATTGCTGGTTTTTCTTCCTCGAAAATCGTGCCAATCATATCCTTGAAATTCGTGCCCACAAACTGCTGTACAGACAACAATTTAATTTTGTACTTTACCTCAAAATTCGTGTAGAATCCGTACAGTACGGATTTCTGTACTTCACCTCGAAAACAATGTCGAATTCGTACGATACGTATTTCCTTGATTTCTGTGCAGACCGTACAGTATGGTCACCTCGATTTATGTGCAAAAATTGACAACCTCGAAATCTATGCCTTTCTCGATTTTCGTGCCATGTCTTGATTTCTGTGCCCTCCTTGAAATCTGTGCCCTTTCTCAATTTTTGTGTTGCTCGATTTCTGTGCTGGAAATGGTTTTCTCTTTCTTGGTTTTGAAATCTCTTCAAACCCTCTCTCTTTCTCTCCTTCTCTCCAAAAATCTCTTTTGGAAATGATCATAATAATGAATTGAGTTTTGCCTTGCCCTAGCCCTTTTTGTTCATGGTAACTTCCTTTGTCAATCTAATGGTCAATATTAGATTAGATGAAGGGTTCACATTAAATGCTCAATTAAATATTAATTAAATGACATTTAGTGCACCTCATGTCATCTAATAAAGTTATAACAACCCCTTTCCATTTAATCACTCACTTAACTTTATTTAAATGTGAACTTAGGAAAAACCATGACTTAGCCTTTTTAATAAAGTCACTTTAAAAATATAAAGTACTTCTCACTTCATTAAATGCAAATTGACTAGGAGTCACAACTTTAGTGTCCTTGTCCACCCCAAGGCAAGTCTAGGTGGACAAACACTTCCTAGGTAACTTTTCAGCAAGCACACTCGAGGTCCTCATCTATCTCTTTCTCCCTAAGTGCATTATAGAAGGGGGCTTTGTATCCATGGCTAGCACTTGCAATGGCATCTACCATGGGATGATAAAAGAAGACTTTGCATAGTTAAATGAAAGGTTGTTATGGTACCAAAACCTCCTCACTGCCATATCTGCCTCTTTCCTCTTCTTTTCATTGGAGCTCTCCCAGGATGGCTAAGATCCCGAAGTTGTATAAGGAAGAAAGAAGAAATTACACTTCTTTTTGCTGCAATAGCAGATGTGGACCCCCTGTACTTAGAGTTGCAATCGGTGGTCCCATTGAAGATCTTCCTATCATAGAAGTTTCAAACTTGTATCTTGCCCTCTTATCAGTCTGTTTTCTAGTGGCATCCAAAGCAACTACCATTTCGGTTGTGACTTTATTGGGGCATTTGTCATAGACCACCACATCTTTGCAAACAATTCTTGCTAGGTGGTACTTCAACCTGTTTATGACCCCAGACATTTGGGTGGAGCAAAAATTGCAAATGACCCTGTGGTCATCATTAGGATTCACCCAGACACAATACTTCCACGCTAGATCAAGAAGGCTTCTAGACTTAGGTGCCATGGAATTTGGATTCCGGATTGCAAAAAAAATGGTCTATTGAATTTTAATATTCTAAATTCAGATTTTAAATTTTTTTAATTGCTTAGACTTTAAAGAATTAAAAAAAAATTGTGGCCCTGTGGGCTGAGATACTCGGCCACACAGGTGCCCTGTGGTTGAGTATCTCAGCCACACAGGTGCCACATCCCTGTGTGGCTGAGATACTCAGCCACAAGACTTTTAAGTTATGCCCATAAAAAAATAAATAATTATAATTTAAAACTTAATTTGAAAATCAATTACAATTAAAGATTTAAAGCACAATGAAATGATATTACAATTTATTAATTTATATCATAAAAAAAGCAAGGTCATACTACGTTAAATTTAGTAATTTTTAAAATATTTCTATTGATTTTAAATTTAAATATCTTATAAGTTATAAGTTTCGAAGGGAAAATGCTCTGTTGATGAGTATATCAGGCACATAGGGGACTGTGGGCTGAGATACTCAACCANCTGTGTGGCTGAGATACTCAACCACAGGGCATTTGCCCATTGAAACTTAGAAGTTAGAACTTATAAAATATTTAAAATTAAAATGAAAGATCAAATGGAATTTAAAAAAAATACACATTATATTTATTAAACTATAACATAAATAAAATTAAAAAAACAATTTTACTAACCTGGAAAGACTGAGTCGACCAACGAGTGCAGCGAGACTGAGCCGACCAATTTTGAATTTGAGAGTGGAGAGACTGAGCCGACCAATGAATGCAGTGAGAAAGGTGAAGACCACTAGCGAAGAACCAACGACTCACAAGCATAGTGCAAACCCTTGTCCACGACCAACAATGACCTCCACAACGACTGGAAGTTTGATCGAAGTTTCTTCTCAACGATTGATTGGCTAAATAAGAGCGATTTATAACCTTTGAGACGTCCCTTTTTGCTCCGAACTTTGCGTCTGTGGGGTCCATTTCACGTCCGTGGGGTCCATTTCCAGGCGAGTCCGAGCCGGGTCACACTAGTCTGCTGAGTTTTCGGATTCTCCCAAGTATGGGACGAGTCTCTGATGGTTACTTGCGGTAAGGTTTGTTGGAGCTTGTCCAACTTCAGAAGCTATTCTAGTACTTACTTGTACCTCCTATGAGAGATTATACTTGTAATTATTCATTGTAAAACCTAGGGAAAGAAAAGATAAGAAAAGATTAAAAATATAAATTAAATTTGTATTTCCCCAAGGTAGGTCGACCCCATTCAAACTGGCAAGTCGATCCCAGTGATTTTCCTAGTGGAAAATCACTATAAATAGGAGGCGCCCCTCATTATCTCACACATTCATAGCTACTCACTCAAACAGAAAAGGTGCACTCCAACAATCTAGGAGATTGTTTTTTGGGGTTATATCTGCGAGAGACATTTTCTCTCTCTCTCTCTCCTCTTCTCTCTATTCTCAGATGATCAATATCTCTATACGAAGGTTTACTGGGTTTTTCCTGATTGGGTTTCCTAGGATAAATTCTTGTGTTATTTGTTTATGTGCTTTGTCTTTCTTCTAGAGATCCTTTTGTTTATTTGCAAATAATATATATTGCTATAATATTGTAAAACTAACATGGTATCAGAGTAGTACTAGAAGAAGTCATTGTCGGAACACTGTCGGAACTAGTGTTTCATCTTTCAAAGCCTTTACCCAACCTTTTGGAAAGAAAAGAGCCTTGGGAATTTCGCTCTAAGGAGGGCGCATCTTTTGGTGAAGGCATAACTTAATTATGAGAAGTTTCAATTTTGACCTAATTCCATTGCTGCAGAAATTAAGGTTTCGAGTTTTGTGCTGTTCAAGCCACTGCCTTGGCTCAACCTCACCTCTCCTCAACTCGCCTTGATAAGGCACATCTATATGTGAGGTTAGTTTCTTCAAATTCAAAATTTGATTTTTGACCTAACTCTTGCTAGGATTTATGGTTTAGATCCGCAGACAAGATGATTGGAATGAAGGGTGAAGATCATGTTGATGGTGCTACCAACTTCATATCCTGGAATCCCAGGGTTCTTCTCATTCTTGAAGAACATGATCTCTTAAACTTTGTTAATGAGAAAGTTCCAGAACCAGAAGCAGAAGAAGCCAAGTCTTAGTGGAGGAAGGATGATGCGAAAGCAAGAAGGATTCTCGTAGACTTAGTCAAAGACCACTTGGTTCCGCAAATTTCAGAAAAGGAGATAGCTAGAAAGATGTTCAAAACCTTGAATAAGCTATTTGAACACAGTAGCATCAATGTGACTTTCACATTGAGGAACAAACTGTCAAATATGAAGATGACTAAGTCCGAGAACATTGCCTCATATTTCATGAGGATCACCGAACTGCGGGACAAACTAAAGTCCAGTGGAGACAACCTTGAAGAAAAGGAGCTTGTCATGACCACCCTCAATGGTCTTCCACCATCTTGAGAGTCTTTCATACAAACCATAAGTGGTCGAACCAAGTTGCCTAAATTCGACAAGTTGTGGGCAGACTGCACTTGGGAAGAAACCAGGATTGCAGCAAGGCAAACACTCCATGGTTCTCAAGTTGAGGAGAATCAAGCCTTCATCTCTCATGCCAAGAAAGGAAAGGGAAAAGGAAGGAAGTTTCACAAGCACTAGACTAGGAGACCAAGTCCTTCTCTAGATCATAAGGAGAAGAAGAAGGACCTATCACGCATACAATGCTATAGGTGTAAGAAATATCGTCACTATGCAAGCTAATGTAACAGTTCAAGCAAGAGGAAGCATGAAGCTTCAACAGCTGATGTGGAAGATGGTCATCATCATAAGAAACAAAGAAATGAAGATTATACATAGTTCTTCTTTATATCAGGTTTATCAGGTACGACTCCCACCACTAGTGATACATGGCTCGTAGATAGTGGTGCTTCCAAACATATGATTGGTTATAAAGAAAACCTTTCATAAGTAGTTGAGAAAGAATCTCATCTCCGTGTTGTATTTGGAGATGATGCCAACTACACTGTGAAAGGATTTGGATCTACTTCTTTTCAATTAGAATAAAATGACTTATTACATCTGAATGGTGTACTATATGTACTTGGTATGAAAAGAAACCTTGTCTCCATCTTCGCTTTAGAAGACAAGGGATATAGAGTGACATTTGCAGATGGAAAGGTGCTAGCATGGCACAAAGATTCCAGCATGGACACAACAAAAGTGATTGGTATAAGGGAGGAAAGCCTATATCGTCTGACAACCCTATCAGCTCAAGCATTAGTCCATGATTCCACTAACATCAATGAGTTATGGCACAAAAGACTAGCTCATCTAAACTATCAAGCTCTCCCAACCTTAAGGAACATGGTGACAGGTCTACCAATGTTTCATGTAGACCATGATGGTGTATGTAGAGAATGTGCAGTTGGTAAGAATACCAAGGGTTCCTTTCTGAAAAGTGAAAACAGATCCAAGGGAATATTGGATCTAATCCACTTTGACTTGTGTGGACCCATGACAGTAACTTCACTGGGTGGTTACTGCTACTATGTAACATTTATTGATGACCACTCACAAAAGACGTGGATATACTTCCTCAAGACGAAGGAATCCGAGGAAGTACTCAGTAAATTCAAAGTACAAGTCGAGAATTTGTAAGGAAGAAAGATTAAGATCCTGAGATCAAATAATGATGGAGAATACACATCTACAGGGTTTAATGTTTTCTGCAAGGAAGCATGAATTAAGAGGGAGCTTACAGTTCCCTTCAACCCTCAACAAAACAGGGTTGCAGAAAGAAAAAACCAAACAATTGCGTAGGCAACCAAAGCCATGATACATGACGAGAGTCTTCCAATGTTCTTGTGGGCAGAAGCATCCAAGACATCTGTTTATGTTCAAAACAGATGCCCTCATAAAATATTGAAGAACATGACTTCAGAAGAAGCCTTCACAGGTGTAAAGTTAGAAGTAGGCCACCTTCGTATCTTTGGCTGTCCAGTCTACATTCATGTGCCTAAGGATAAAATATCAAAGTTAGAACCTTAAGGCAAGAAGGTAACATTCGTGGGATATAGTGAGTCTTTAAAGGCTTATAGATTATACATTCCAAGATCGACGCAAATCGAAGTAAGTCGGGATGTGACCTTTGAAGAATAAATGGCTATCCAAAAAGGAAGAGGATCTTATATGGAGATCGATGACGATGAAGAGATGAGATCATCTCCCCTTCCAGAAATTAAGAGGGTGTCTGAAGAAAGGATTGAACCGATCAGTCCCATTGATCCAGTTAAGCCAGATGATGCATAAGCCAGAAAAGACCTAGATGGGCACAAGAGACATTGCAGGATGTAGAGGGGCATGAAGCTCCATGTGGAATCCACCGGGAAAGCAAAAGACCTCAGAGGTTCTTGAGTTATGTAGCCTTCATGAGTCACATAATTGACTCAAAACCCACCACATACGAAGAAGCCTCCAGATACCAAGTCTGGAAAGATGCCATGACGGAGGAGTTCCAGTCCATCATGAAGAATGACGAATGGGAGGTTGTACTGAGACCTGAGGGGAAGTCATTAGTGACCTCCAAATGGCTTTTTCAAGATTAAACACAAAGCAGATGGTAGCATGGAGAAAAACAAAGCCAAATTTGTTGCCAGAGGATTCTCTCAGAAAGAAGGAATTGACTATGACGAGACATTTGCTCCTGTGACTTGTGGCTTGATATACTTCCATCAGAACCATCATTGCTATTGCTTCAGTTATGGGATGGAAGCTGCATCAGATGGATGTAAACACCGCTTTCGTCAATGGTATTATCGAGGAAGAAGTTTACATCGAACAACCAAAAGGGTTTATTGTCCATAAGAAAGATTCTCACGTATGTAAACTGAGAAAGGCATTATATGGGCTCAAGCAAGCATCTTGTGCTTGGTATGGACAGATAGACGGATACTTGGTAAACTTGGGATTCACCAAGAGTGATGCAAATCCCAATCTTTACTACAAGATTGAGGATAATGAGCCACTGATTTTGGTCTTGTACGTGGACGACTTGTTTCTCACAGGAAATGAGAAGCTAATTGAATGGTGTAAGAAGAAGCTTGCCTTTGAGTTTGAAATGAAGGACCTCGGATTGATGCATTACTTCTTGGGATTAGAAGTATGGTAGAGGCAGGAGGAAATTTTCCTAAGTCAAGGAAAATACACCATTGGTGTTTTGAAGAGATTTGGGATGTTGGACTGCAAGTCCATGGTACGCCGATGGATCCAAACTTCAAGAAACTGAAGGAGTCCACTTCAAATTCTGATATGATTGATCCCACCATGTATCGCCAATTGATTATCTCTTTGATGTATCTGATAAATACCAGACCAGATATATGTTTGCTTTGAACACCCTTAGCCAGTTTATGAGTGATCCGAGGAAGATTCACTAGGTTTCTGCAAAACATGTTCTCAGATACTTACGTGGCACTGTGGGATATGGACTAAGATATGCTTCAGGATGTGATACGATATTGCAAGGATTTTTTGACCCAGATTGGGCCGTGAGTGTTGCAGATAGGAAGAGTACTTCCGGATGTTGCTTCAGTTTGGGCTCTGCAGTAATCTCCTGGTATAGCAAGAAGCTGACCTCAGTAGTACTCAGCACTGCAGAGGCCGAGTATATGGCTTCCAGTTCAACAATTCGAGAAGCAATATGGATTCGAAAACTCCTTATAGGATTGTTTGGTCAGATTCCAAGACCAACTGTAATTCACTATGACAATCAAAGTTGTATACAGATGTCACTGAATCCCGTATTCCACAATAAGACGAAGCATATAGAGATCTGACATCACTACATTCGTGATATGGTGCAGAAAGGTGCGGTCGAGTTACAATATGTTTCGACAGATGACCAGAATGCAGATATTCCTACCAAGCCTCTTCTCACGACAAAGTTTGAATACTTTCGCAGAAGACTTGGAGTAGAAGAAAATGAATCCCTCGTGAAGAGGGAAAGTCGAAACCGATATCTATGATGATTTCACATAGGTGCCTCTACTTGTTCTAGATCTCAGCTAGGTATGGGAGAAATCCCATCGACATTGTGAGATGGGCAGGTAGCGAATAGCTGTGTGCTCATATTGACCACTATATGTTCAGTTCTCGATCCGGTGCTTTGGAGTAATCCTGCTAGCTCTTGAGATGAATAGGTTATAGATGATTGTGTACACAGGTGGCTTCATGCCTGCTCAGGTTCTTAGCCAGGTATGGGAGAAATCCCATCGACATCTTGAGACGGGCAGGACATAAATGCTTGTGTGCACTGATAGCCACTACATGTTATGATTCTCAATCTAGTATTCCCACTAGCTCTTGAGATGAACAAGTTGTAGATGGTTGTGTACACTAGTGAACTCTATTAGCCCAAGTTCTCAACATGGTGTAGGAGAATTCCCTCCATCACTTGAAATGAATTGATAGTAGATGGCTGTGTGAAGCATGTCCAAGTTCTCAGGTAGAGACGAACATATAGCACGTTGATGACTCCTCTTGACAGACAAAGACAATATTGACGACCTTCGGTATGTATAGAGATGATAGAGACAGATGAGATGTACATAAGAGACCCAGATGTTTATGATTTTGATGATGACCATATCTGAAGAATACCTTTCTCGTTGAGAAGGAGTGTTGGAACTTGTGCAACTTCAGAAGCTATTCTTGTACTTCCTTGTACCTCCTACGGGAGATTATACTGTTGTAATTATTCATTGTAAAACCTGGGGAAAGAATAGAAAAGAAAAGAATAAAAAAATAAATTAAATTTGTATTTCCCCAAGGTAGGTTGGCCCCAGTCAAACTGGCAAGTCGGCCCCAGTGATTTTCCACTAGGAAAATCAGTGTAAATAGGAGGCGCCCCTCCTCAAAATCTCAGACATTCACAGCTACTCACTCAGACAGAAAAGGTGCGCTCCAGCAGTCTAGGAGAGTGTTTTCTGGGGTTATATCTGCGAGAGACATTTTCTCTCTCTCTTCTTTACTCTGTTCTCAGAAGATCATTATCTCTATACGAAGGTTTGCTGGGTTTTTCCCAATTGGGTTTCCTAGGATAAATTCGTGTGTTATTTGTTTCTGTGCTTTGTCTTTCTTCTAAAGACCCTTTTCTTTATTTGCAAATAATATATACTGCTATAATCTTGTAAAACTAACAGGGTTCCACTCGTGTAGGCTCGCGAGTCTTCTGCAAGTCATGCTTCACTGCCTTTAACCTTCATATGAGCCTTGGTTGATCCCATTTTGCCCAATGGATAAGAGTCAAGACACTAGTTTCTGGTCCATTCATCCTTACTCCTTACAATACTTAATCGTATTGTTTTGCTCGAGCCATGTCTTCTTTCCACCTTGAAATTTATTGCAAGCACCAGTAATCCTAATCTAGGGAAGCCTCCCTTGAGTTGGAGAAGAGCCAATCTAAAGAGCAGAAGAGGGTTTGGTGTGGTGACATTGGCCTCAACTCTTAATTTCATCAAAACCATACAGAGAACTTTAGGATTTTATCTTCAAGGCTGTGAGTTTGGTTGACAACACATTTCATAGATTCACCATGAGTATGATTTGCTGAAAGACAATTGCATCTTTGCTATGTCGTTAGTATGGCAGAGACAGAGGCTGGATGGTTTTTAAAGTCAGACACTTATTTTCTCAAGTGATTTGTACTTTCATATGATTATTCTTGAGAACTTTTTCATCCTTTGAAGCTGTGTATGGCTACAGAGGAGGAAATTTGGAGAACTGATTAAGCTTTCAATCTTTTCTGTGGCATTATTACTGCTCATCTTTTTCACATAACAAGTTGGGTGATTGAATTTACTTTGGTATCGAAGGAGATGTGCTAATTAGCCTTTTTATTATATTTCTATCCATTATTGTTCTCAAATAAAGGGGTGACCAAACCCATTATTTTCTTGATTAATCAAATCTTTGTTTCTTTATTAAAGTTTTAGCTTGCTGCTTATTACATGTTTCACAATGGTGTGTGCAGATTGCAGAACGGAGGAAACTTGTTTCATCATTGAAAGATAAATTAGGCAGTTCATCCAAGCAAGGCCAATCTTTTAATGAGGATTTTAATTCTGAGGATGACCAGGTACTGGAAAAAACTGAAGAAAAAACAGAGTTGCAAGAAAACTTTTCTAAAGAGTCCTTGGAAAGTTTGTCAAATACGATATCTGCAGAATTTTTATCCGAAGAACAGGCATTACCAGGAGCTGTACCTGATGTGAAGAGGTTTAATGCATTGGAAATTTCAGGACAGCCTTCTGTGTCGTCTTCCACAAGTTCACCAAAAACACCTTTGTCAACAACTTTGGGGATGCCAAGCATACTTGGATCAAAGAGTGAAGATTTGTACAATTCTAAGAAAATGTTGGAACCAGAACCAGAAATTGAAACTGATGCAAAAGCAAAAATTACTACAGCATCTGGGGAGGGAGAGGCAAAGCCCCCTCCATTGGCTGGGACACATGTTATGAATATTATAGTAGTAGCTGCAGAGTGTGCTCCTTGGTCTAAAACGGGTACTTCCTGTTTATTTCGTTTCCTTGATGATAACCTTCATTAATTGCTTTACATGTATAAAGTTTTGATTTCCAAAACTATTTTTTATTACTTTTCTTCAATTAGTTCCTTTTCTTTCTTCTTTTATTAATTAGTTCCATGTTCATTCATTTTCTCCCATTCTCTCTATGTATGTGCTTAGCAGATAAAATATAAGCGCATTTTGCATCTTTTAGTTTATTATATCTGAAGCTTGAATAAATATTACCATGTTTTCTCAGTAAATCTACTTTAGATGCTAGCCTGGGGCTGGAGTAATTACCTTGCTGATTGATGGTTTTTAACTTTTTTTGTAAAGGTGGTTTGGGTGATGTGGTTGGTGCTCTACCTAAGGCTTTGGCTCGGCGTGGACATAGAGTAATGGTATAATTTCTTGCAACTTGAAGTCAATACAATACAGTGAGTAGCTGGTAAAAGTGAGCTACCCTAATGAAAGAACAGTTTTTTCTCGAAGCTAGATTTGTATTATTTTATTTTTCTGGATGAATATCTGGTTAGAGATTGCAGAATAACTTTGAGAGATTCTATCGCAAAGGCCTATTAATATTTCAGTTTCTGAAGATAAAAATTTAAGATTCTCTGTTGAAACAAGCTGAAGTCTTTGAAAGGCTAAAT
This sequence comes from Pseudotsuga menziesii, assembly GCA_001517045.1. Taxonomy (NCBI): domain Eukaryota; kingdom Viridiplantae; phylum Streptophyta; class Pinopsida; order Pinales; family Pinaceae; genus Pseudotsuga; species Pseudotsuga menziesii. The sequence goes on from LPNX010395578.1 coordinate 292,522, forward strand.
GTTACTTTTAGCCTAGACTGCATGCATCACCTTACGTGGACTTTTGGGATCTTTGATGCGACTCTGCTTGTTTTATTTGAGTAGCATTTTTGATAGAGATAGACCTGTTTTATTATTTGGATGATAAACATTACTAAGGTCATCCAGTCACTAAACCCTATTCAAATACTTTTAAAAATGTATATTTCAAGTTGTTTGTGTGCCACCCAATTCCTCAGATTTCAAGTCTGTGTCTATCCTATCAGGTAGTACTCTTAAACATGAAGGTTAAGGGCACAGTTTCTGTTCATAGTGATCATTGTTTCTAAAGCATGTCAGTGATGGATGCAGCCAAAGATCTTTCTTCCTCCTCACTCGCTACTTTCTAATCTTTCAGACATTTAGTAGATTTTTCTTTCTTTCACTCTTTCTTCTATTTCTTGGATGTATTATTTATTTCATGTAATTTTTGGTTTTATGCTTTCAGAGTAGCCTAGTACATTTAGTTGGATGTTAATAAAACTATCTTATCTTATCTATAATGTAATTTCAAATGTGTGTGATACTAAACAATGGGTATGTTTATGTCTGCTGCTATAATGAAGGCCACAATTTAGGCACATTAGTTAACGGTTTTAGAGTTCTAATACAGTGCATTTAACATCTCTTTTCAACATTAAATTCATTAAATTTATGTACACCTTGCATCTTTAAAGGAGTGCAAATGATCTGCAATCGCTCAAGCCTATGGCCAAGTCAATTCACTAGTGCGGATACTATCAGCTTTTGTAATGTGGAAATTATGTGTTCTTTACTGTGCTGTTTTACTTAACCTTGCTGTGGTCTATTTTGGACAAATTACTGTTGTGTATTAGTCTTAATCCTGTGCCATTTCTATCTTCAATTTCACTGCGCATGTAGACAATGAAGATGAAACACTGAACTTGTACAATCACACATCATAGATAAGATAAGATGAGATAATTGCACCGAGAGGAGCGAGGTGCTCTACAGCTCAGTATGGGGGAGATGTTGTCACGTAACATAACGTTACAATACCCAAAATAAATAAAATAATTAAAAATAACATGTTGTCTCATAAAATAAAAACAAAATTATGAAAAAATTTAAAAAATCCATGTCGGTCTATAAAATAAAAAACTAAAACTAAAAATTTATCAAGCAAGAGAGGGATCAAATTTCTTCAGTTTAAGATTAAGAAAAAAAATTACACCTCAAGAAATTGGATCCCTCTCGGTGCTTGATAGATCTGTGTTTAAGATGGATCTATGCTGGTTTTATCAATGTCCAACTAATGACCACAAACGTAGGTCAATGGGAATGCTGAGTACAATGATGTCACTACGTAGTCTCGGATGGTCTCCTATAAAAGGCAAAAGGTAGGAAAGGAAAGTAAAGTAGAACATAGTGTGAAGTCAATGCTAAGTCATGAAAAACATGAAAAAGCCTAGACCCCAAGCATGGGAGGCCACATGGGGATGGGAGATGTACAAGATTAAAAGATCTAGGAGCAATAAAATCTAGAAGTAATGATGCAGGTCTATCATGGAATAGATTCGTCTATCCTAACATCCGAGGCCGAATGAAGGAAACTCAAAATAGTATGTTGTCTAGAGGAAGAACGGGTGGAAGATTTGGGCCACCCACTATGTTGCTATTGAGAGGAGGTAGCTCGTCATTAATGAAAGTTTTTGAAAGTTTCCCCAACCCGGTTTCAAGCCTTTTGGCTTCTATGCATGGTTTAATGCCCAACCCTTCAATGCATAAATTTTATCATAAATTTAACTTGACTGAAACACATGCGGAACCTTTTCTCAAATTCAAACAATTCAGAAATTTTCTTTTCAAATTGGAAATTTAAAACTCATGAAATTTCAGACATTCACACACTTGAAATTAACACGCTTGTTTTTGACCAATGGTCTAGGACAAAACCCCCAAGGAAAAACGTGTTTTCAGAGTGAGAGAGTTTTTATTAATTTTCAGACAAAATTTACAAACTGTAATGTCCTCTTCTGCTTAGGGATTCAGGACCAACCCGCTAACCTATGTGATTCATATAGGTTCGAGTGGGTACTGATAGTCGAGGAATCAACCAAAGACTGATGCCATATATAGAACATCTAGGGCATCAATATTATATCACCATTGGGTCGAAGAGGGCCACTAGAGCCAAAGGCCACCTGCATGCATGACATCCGGGTATTATTTAATGATGCATGCACCCGATTAAGTCTCCATGCGCATGCATGCAAGTCAACTGCAAATTAGAAGATAAAGTGACCTAATTAGGTCAAAAGTTAGAGTTTTCGCAGTTGAGAGTTATAAAAGAAAGATAAAGTGAATGGAGAAGTCACTTATGTGATAATTTATTTGTGGAGTCGAATTGGAGAGCTCGACGAGCTAAGTTGGGGTTGAGCGCATGCTCAGCTAACTGGTGTATTTGGGTAGCGAAATCTATCTGCCCTAGTTCATCATCAGGTTGGATTATCTAGGTTCAGCACTAGTTCATCATCAGGTTACATTCAACAGTTATTCCGGGAGGTTGATTATTCATCTAGCCAGAGGGTTTCACCGTCACACTGTGTCACCGTGATTAGATACAAAGCAATTCGTTTTCCTACCTACAGGGTTCAGAACTTTCGCATGCTGCTTCCATCATCATCAGAGGGGTATTATAACCCTAGTGCACATCATCTGGGCTTCCAGCAGCAGCTTATTTATTATTCTGGAGCTTATATAGTTTGAGAGGAGGGCGCATTCACCTGTGGAGGACGATTTGGTGTATCTCCTTATTCCTTCGACAGAATCCTTGCATGCTAGGACCAGTCTCTTCACCATCAGTCGATCTATATACTATTATGTACATGCATTGATTTCTCCTATTTTATAGCATCTCAGTATTTTTCTAGGGCACATATTTGCATGCAAAGTTTGGGGTTTGCTTTCCTATTTGATTAAGGAGTAAGTCTATTAGCCATCTACAGTATACACATAAACAAGAAAATATCAATTTGGGATATTACAGTGGTATCAAAGCTATTTTCCTGGCCAACTGTGGGCATGCAAAAATTATAAATGAATCCAGGAGACCCATACAACATTACTCACAGGAGACAGAGGTATAGAGACAGAGAAGAGGAGTTGGAGGACACAGATTTGGGGAACAGAGAGTATCAGTTTGAAAAAAGCAAAGAAACAATGGCCGATGATGATAAAATAGATTTCAATAGTCTCATATCAGCCATAATAGAACTCACCACTGGGCAAAAAGAAATGATGAGCACCTTCAGGCAAATGACTGAGAAGAATAGGCCCACCCCACAACGACCCTTATTTCCCAACAGTGATAGGGTATCCACCAACAGTAGTAGGGAGCACTTACATACCAACATGCAGAGCCATCCCCATATATACAAGCCTTTTCGACCTACCATGCCTCAATTCTTAGATAGTCCAGCTGCAGTGCCTCTAGCACAAGCAGAACCAGGAGAACCCATGAGTGCCTATCTGAGAGAATATAGGGCTTTAGGAGAGGACTTCCATTCAGCCATGACCTTCACTGACTTCTGCCACTTTAGAAGTAAGAACAAACCCAAAGCTTACAATAAGCCATTCACCTAGAACTATGAGTTAGAGCGCACCGTAGGGAAACTGACTATCACTACCTTTGAGGGCACTCGGGGTGGCCCAGCTAGGAATTGGGTGCAGAAGTTGGATACATATTTCCAGCTCAACCCCATGATTGAGACAGATGCCATTAAATTGACTACTTTGCATTTGGACGGAGAAGCACATGAGTGGTGGTACCATGGGTTAGTGACACCGGGTCACAACACCATCACCTCATACACAGATTTTACACAGAGGCTCATTGAGCGGTTTGATCGGAAGGATCCAGAGGTACACTTTAGGGAGCTGGCACAACTCAAGCATACAAGAAGTACAGATGCTTTTATTTCTGAGTTTCAGAGGATAGCAGTCATGGCACAGATATATCAGAGAGTAGGTTGATTATGTTGTTCACTGAGGCTCTCACTGAACCCTTATGGGGATGGGTCAAGTCTTATAGGCCCACCACCCTAGAAGATGCCATCAGACGGACTAGAGACTTGTAGGATGCAGTGCCCAAAAATAGGTTTCCTCCCAGGACCAATGTTCCTATTAAAGATAAAGAAAGGAAACCATGGCCCAAGAAAGAATGGATGGACAATGATACCCGATAGGACCTTAGAAGAAAAACGTTATGTTTCACTTGCCAGGAACCATGGATACCAGGTCACAGATGTTCAGGAAAAGGAAAGGCCTACTACATAGAGGCTTATTCCGACAGTGAGGAGGATGAGGATTACCAGGATCAAGAGTAGGGAGAGACAATAGAGATAGTTGCTGAGGGATAGGCCTCAGGAGGTACCATTGCTACCATGACAGGGATTCCTAGATTCCACACTCTTCGGATCAGAGGTACTGTACAGGGCCACAAAGTGGGAGTACTGATAGATGGTGGGGCATCCCACAACTTTATTGATGCTGCATGGGTTAAAAAGAGAGACATTCAGACTGAGAGCTTTGATGGGTTTTTGGTAGCAACAGCAGGTCACACCATGGAGTGTAGTTAGAGGATTCCTAAATTAAAGGTAACGCTTGGGAATTATATAGTGATAGAGACATTCTATGTGGTAGATGTACCTGACATGAATGTGGTTCTAGGAGTTTCGTGGCTGTATTCCCTAGGGAAGTATTCCACAAATTACCAGACCATGGAGATGGAGTTTACAGGAGCAGAAGGACAGAAGGTGGTATTGAGAGGGATGAATACCTATCCTCCCACAGCAGTGACATCACACAGGATGTAGGCAGTACTCCGGCAGGTAGATATTGAGTGGGTTGCAGAGTGTATAGTTACCTTCAGGAAACCACCAGATGAGGCCACACAACATCCAACAGATATAGAGGCCTTACTACAGAAGCACAAGGTAGTATTCTGAGACCTTCCCGCAGGTTGATCTCCAGATAGGGGATTTGAGCACATTATTGAGTTATAGGAGGGGACCCAAGCAGTTATCACCACTCCTTACAGACATCCCAAGAGGTATAAAGATGAGATCGAGAGTACAATCAAGGAACTACTCAAGCTGGGATACTTCAAACCTAGCTCCAGTCCCTTTGCATCTTCAGTAGTGCTAGTGAAGAAAAAGGATGGAACCTTACGCATGTGCATTGATTATAGGGCACTCAATAAGAAGACCATAATGAACAGGTATCCCATCCCTAGGATTGATGAGTTAATGGATGAACTACAGGGGGCAAAATACTTTTCCAAAATTGATCTCTGCTTAGGGTACCATCAGATTCGGGTCAGGGAACAGAATGTTCCAATGACCGCTTTCCATTGCCACTACGGACATTATGAGTTTCTAGTGATGCCATTTGGGCTCACTAATGCACCAGCTACTTTCCAATCATGCATGAACCATATCTTCAGGACACAGTTGCGTAAATATATTCTGGTATTCTGCGACGACCTATTGATATACAGTCGGACTTGGGGAGAACATTTGAGACTTCTTGATGAAGTACTTGGTATTCTACAGGAGTAGTCACTATATGCCAAATGTCCAAGTGTGAGTTCGGCATGCAGGAGATGTTGTACTTAGGAAATGTGATAGGGGCGAACGGGGTACAGGTGCACTTACAGAAGATTCGAGCAATTTTGGATTGGCCTACACCTAAAAATGTGACAGAACTGAGGGGCTTTTTGGGCCTTTGCACCTACTACAGGAGGTATGTCAGTGGATTCTCATAGATGACCGCACCCCTCACAGATCTTACCACGAAGGGAGCATTTAGTTGGTCGGAGGCAGCACAACAAACATTCGAGAAAATGAAGGAGGTAATGAGTTCATGCCCAGTATTAGCTTTACTAGACTTTTCTCAATCCTTTGTGTTAGAATTTGATGCTTCAGGAGAGGGAATTGGGGCAGTTTTGATGCAGAACAACCACCCCATTGCATTTGAGAGGAGGAAGCTCAAAGACTATGAGCGCCACTATTCGATATATGACAAAGAGATGTTAGCTATCCTCCATGCGCTAACCAAGTTTAGCCAGTACTTAGTAGGTGCCAGGTTCAAGGTTAAGACAGATCACAACAACTTGAAATACTTCCTAGAACAGAAAGAGCTAAACGAGAGACAACAGAAATGGGTAAGTAAAATTCAGGCTTATGACTTCGAGATTGAGTACGTAAAGGGGAAGAGCAATTTAGTGGCCGATGCACTTTCTAGACGACCAACTACTTTATCCCTTATGAGCATCTCATCAGATTGGAGGTCTCATCTTCTGGTTGAGTACTCCAAAGATAAGTTTGCTTGCGAGCTATTGGATGGACAGAATCAGGATGATAGGTACAGGGCCATTGATGATATCATATACTACAAAAACATAATCTTCTTGGTTCCAGAGTCTCCCCTCAAGAAGAAAATCTTACAGGCATCGCACGATTCACCATTAGCAGGGCATCAGGGGTTTCTCAAGACCTACAGACAGATTAGAGAAAGGTTCTCATGGAAGGGCCTCAAGAAAGATGTGATACAACATGTGAGGGAGTGCAACTTGTGCCAAAAAAAAAAAAAAAGAGCACATCCACCCAGCTGGTTTACTACATCCCTTACGTATTCCCGAGCAGAAATGGGAGAGCATTTCTATGGACTTCATTACTGGGCTGCCCAAGGTCCAAGGTAGAGACTGCTTGTACGTAGTAGTGGACAGATTGACTAAGTTTGCTCACTTCTTTGCCATATCATCAGATTATACAGCAGCACAGGTAGCAGAACTATTTTTCAGAGAGGTATTTAGACTCCATGGGTTACCCAAGACCATTGTCAGTGACAGGGACAGCAAATTCACAGGAGCCTTTTGGCAAGAGATTTTCTCGTTAGTGGGGACCAAGTTAGCCATGAGCACATGTTATCATCCGTAGAGTGACGGGTAGACAGAGATTGTTAATAAATGGATTGAGGGATACTTGAGAAATTACGTATCAGGTCAGCAGAGGACATGGATCAAATGGTTACACTTGGGTGAACATTGTTACAACACCACCTACCATATGACCATTAGGATGACCCCTTTTCGAGTCTTGTATGGGTATGATGCTTCCACTTTTGCAGACCGGATATTTGGTGATACCAAGGCCCCCAAGGCCAAGGAGTGGATTCAGGAGGGTCAAGATATCCTCAAGATACCTAGGGAGAACATACAAGCTGGTCAGAATCAACCGAAGATATATGCAGACAGGCACAAAGTTGAGCGCAGTTTTGAGGTGGGAGACTTTGTTTATTTATGCCTCCAGCCTTACCGACAGTCATCTCTTAAAAAGAAAGGAGCAGAAAAACTCCAACCTCGTTTCTATGGTCCATACAAGATAATTCAGAAGGTCGGAGAGGTAGCATATGAGCTAGAATTACCCCCAGAGAGCAAGATTCACAACGTATTTCATGTCTCCAATATCAAGAAGGTGGTTGGTCAACAAATTCTTATATCTTCCGAGCTGCCTCCCCTTGATGATGAGGGGCAATTGGTTTTGATTCCGGAGTGCATCCTAGAGGTGCGAGAGCGGAAACTGAGGAACATAATCATCAGAGATTACTTGTTTCAGTGGAAAGATCTGCCTATAGAGGAGGCTAATTGGGAGGTAGAACAGGTATTACAGCACCCAGCTTTACAGTTGCTTCAGGACAAGCAAATTCGAGCAGGGAGGACTGTAATGTCCTTTTCTGCTTAGGCATTGAGGACCAACCCGCTAACCTATGTGATTCCTATAGGTTAGAGCGGGTACTGATAGTCAAGGAGTCAACCAAAGACTAATGCCATATATAGAAGATCTAGGGCATCAATATTATATCACCATTGGGTCGAAGAGGGCCACTAGAGCCAAAGGCCACCTGCATGCATGACATCCGGGCATTATTTAATGATGCATGCACCTGATTAAGTCTCCATGCGCATGCATGCAAGTCAACTGCAAATTAGAAGATAAAGTGACCTAATTAGGTCAAAAGTTAGGGTTTTCGCAGTTGAGAGTTATAAAAGAAAGATAAAGTGAATGGAGAAGTCACTTATGTAATAATTTAGTTGTGGAGTAGAATTGGAGAGCTCGACGAGCTAAGTTGGGGTTGAGCGCATGCTCAGCTAAGTGGTGTATTTCGCAGCGAAATCTATCTGCCCTAGTTCATCATCAGGTTGGATCATCTAGGTTCAGCACTAGTTCATCATCAGGTTACATTCAGTAGTTATTCCAAGAGGTTGATTATTCATCTAGCCAGAGGGTTTCAACGTCACACCGTGTCACTGAAATTAGAGACAAAGCAATTCGTTTTCCTACCTACAGGGTTCAGAACTTCTGCGTGCTGCTTCCATCATCATCAGAGCAGTATTATAACCCTAGTGCACATCATCCGGGCTTCCAGCAACAACTTATTTATTATTCTGGAGCTTATATAGTTTGAGAGGAGGGCGCATTCACCTGTGGACGACGATTTGGTGTATCTCCTTATTCCTCCGGCAGAATCCTTGCATGCTGGGACGAGTCTCTTGACCATCAGCTGATCTATATATTGGTATGTACATGCATTGATTTCTCCTATTTTATAGCATCTCAGTATTTTTCTAGGGCACATATTTGCATGCAACTGCATGCATGTAAAGTTCGGGCTTTGCTTTCCTATTTGATTAAGGAGTAAGTCTATTAGCCATCTACAGTATACACATAAACAGGAAAATATCAGTTTGGGATATTACACAAACCCATAACAACAATACTTATCTCATTCCCTTCTCGAAATTTGTGCCACAAATTTCTTTGATAGAATTGTACGGATTGCTCATTAATCCACCTCGAAATCCATGCACATGTGTGAAACAGTATAGACTGGTATGGTTTGTCAGTGTATGACCTGCAACATTTATTAACCTCGAAATCTGTGCACTGTATGATCTCTGACAATAGCATTTAATGCTGTACAAATTCTGACAGCAGTATTAATTGCTGTACAGAATCTTCTTGATTTCTGTGCAATGCGTACGGACATGTAATGTACGGTACAATACTGTTCTCTTCGATTTCTGTGTCAAACCCTTGTTGCAAATTTCCTCGATTTTTGTGCCAAGTTTGTTTGGAAACCCAAAATTTATTGGGAATTGTGCCCACTTCAAATTCTGGAATTTTCTGTCTTCTGGTTCAAATTCTCTGCAAACCCTCACTCTTCTTCTTTTCTCTCTCTCTTCAAAAATCTCTCATGAAGATGAAATCAATGAATGAACTTTTGCCTTGCCCTAGCCTTTTTCTTCATGGTAACTTCCCCTGTCAATCTAATGGTCAAGATTAGATTAGATGAAGGGTTTACATTAAATGCTCCATTAAAAAATAATTAAATGACATTTAGTGCACTCATGTCATTTAATAAAGTTGAGCAACCCCTTTTCCTATTTAATCACTCACTTAACTTATGAAATGTGAACTTAGGAAAATACCAACTTAGCTTTTTAATAAAGAAACTTTAAAATTATAAAGTGCTTTTCACTTCATTAAATATACAAAATGACTAGGAGTGACATTTAAGTGTCCTTGTCCACCCCAAGACAAAACTAGGTGGACAAACACTTCTTAGGTAACTTTTCAACACTCCCTCTTACCGAGGAAAGTGTTTTTCACCACTCTCAACTTATCTTTGAAGTAGACATGCTTCCTTTTACCTAAAGCCTTCGTGAGAATGTCAGCCACTTGCTCATCTGTAGAAACATATTGCAATCGAACAACCCCTCTCTGAACATAGTCCCTGATGAAGTGATATCAATCTCAATGTGCTTCAACCTGTTATGAAATACCGAATTCTCAGAGAGCTTGATGCAACTCTGATTATCGCACTGTATAACTGTGGGACTCAGCTCCATATCAAACAAATCCACCATCAACTTGCGAAGCCACAAGGCCTCACAACTGGCTTGACTGGCTGCCATATACTCAGCCTCAGCAGAACTCAATGCCACGGACTTTTGCTTCCTGTTGAACCACGACACAACTGCCGAACCCAAGTTGAATCAACAACCGGAAGTGCTCTTCCGACCCGAAACACTACCTGCCCAATCTAAATCTGTATAGCCGACCAATCCCACTCCACCAGATCTCCTATAATCCAATCTATAATCAGCTGTACCTGTAAGATATCTCAAGATGTTTTTTGCAGCAGTCCAATGCACTCTCCTGGGCTCCACCATGAACTGATTGAGAATGTTCACTGCAAAACTCATATATGGTCTGGTGTTGACCAAATACATCAACGAACCAATCAACTGACGATATAAGGTAGGGTCCTCCAACACTCCCTCATAAGCATGAAGCTTCACCCAGTTGGTGATCATGGGTGTCGACATAGGTCTGCAATTCCTGTCATCTGAAATCTCTTCAGAACATATGCAACATATTTTCCTTGCCCCAGGAAAACATGTCCATCCATCCTCTTGCCAAACTTCCATCCCCAAATAATAATGCATCAGTCCAAGGTCTGTCATCTCGAACTCCGAAGCAAGATCCTTCTTGCACGCATCAATTAGGTGCTCTCCCCCAGTAATGAACAAGTCATCAACATACAGCAGAAGAATAAGTGGAACAACACCAACCACAATGTAGTACAGGTTGGGATCCGTTTCACTCTTCTGAAACCCAATCGAAATAGGTATCGATCCAGGAATACCAAGCTCGAGGGGCTTGCTTCAGACCATACAAGGCCTTTTTCAGCCTGCAAACATGAGTGTCTCTCTCACATACCTCAAAGCCCTGTGGCTGCTCCAAATATACCTCCTTTTGTAGAAAACCGTTGAGGAAAGTGGTTTTCACATCCATCTGATGGATCTTCCAACCCATCTCTACAACAACGGAGATCACTGCCCTGATCGAAGAAAATTTGGCCACTGGTACAAATGTCTCATCATAGTCAACTCCCTCGACCCATGAGAAACCACCTGCAACAAAACGAGCTTTGAACTTCTCAATACTACCATCTGCAACATGCTTTATCTTGTAAAGCCATTTGGAAGTCACAACTGACTTCCCCTCTGGTCTCGGAACCACTTCCCACACCCCATTCTTCATGATGGAGTTGTACTCCTCCATCATGGCATCTCTCCATACCTGGTGTGCAGAAGCCTCCTCATAAGTATCGGGAACGGTATCACACAAGCTAGTCACTTGTGCCATATAGCTGGAAAATCTGTCAGGTGCCCTGCTCTCCCTGACCTCCCTCTTGGGCGATCCAACTGACTCCTCTGCTTCCTTCATCAACTCCTTAAGCCAACTTGGCTTTCTCTTCTTGGAGGAAGCATCCTGTCTCAAACTCTCCTCAATCTCCTCATCAGACATCTGCCTCCCTGAAGTACCAATAATCTGAGAACCTGTACCTTTACCACTCGAACCCGAATCACTAGAAGGTGTCATCTGTGAACCTGTCCCTGTACCAGATGTACCCGTGGATTGATCCCCTGTAACTGAAGAACCTGTAACCTGTGACCCAGTCACACCTGAAATCGGTGACCTTGAACTCTGACATGTTGAACTCTGTGCCTGTGTAGTACCCTGCTGATCCTCCATCTCAGAATCAAGAGACCTCTTGAAGGCTTTCTCCTCCTCAAACTTCACCTCCCTTCTCACCATAACTTTCCTCTGTGCAGGAAGGTATATGTGAAAATCCTTCGATGTCTCATCATAACCAATAAAAATACCATGCTCACCTGTGGCCTCCAACTTTGTCCTCTTCTCAGAAGGGACATGAGAGTAAGTAACGCAACAAAAAATCCGAAAGTGACCTATCTCAGGCACTTTCCCTGTGGATGTCTCCTAAGGAGTTTTACTCCCCAATGCACGATGCAGACTCCTGTTGAGAACATAAACAACAGTACTATAGGCCTCTGCCCATAGAAAGAAAGGAAGACTCTGATCATGCAGCATGGATCTAGTTGCACTCACTATAGAACGGTTCTTCCTTTCAGCCACTCCATTCCGCTGTGGAGTGTAAGAAACAATCAATTGCCTCTTTATCCCCTCTTGTAGACAATACTCATCAAAAGCACGAGAAGTATACTCACCTCCATTGTTTGACCGAAGTACCTTGATCTTCTTTGCTATCTGGTTCTCCACAAGAGCTTCGAACTCTTGGAAATGAAGCAAGGCTTTCTCTGATCTCTTGCTTCTAAGGACATAGATACAGGTCTTCCTGGAAAAGTCATCGATGAAAGTGATGTAATACTCGTATCCTCGCAGATGACATAGGACCACACAGATTTGAATGAATCAATTGAAGCACTCCCTCTGATTTGGAATCACTGCTTGGAAAAGTAGTCTTGGTGTACTTTCCCAAATCACACCCTCTACACAAACCACTTGACTCCGTGCTGAAATTTGGCATACTTGTTGTCATATCTCTCAGCATCCTCAAAGCAGGATGGTGAAGATGAGCCATCCTTCTGTGCCATAGCTCACACAACTCACTGCTGCTCTGAGTGTGTGACAGTGTGTGATGTGGCTCGAAGAGAAGCTTGAACAATTGCCCACATTTGATTCCGATCACCCGTGAATCAGATGGACCTGTTGCCTTGGGAAAGATGTGAACTTTCCCATCAAGAACATATACATCAAAGCCTCTGTCCTCAATCATGGAAATTGAAACAAGATTCTTCTTGAGCTCAAGGACATACAACACATCCCTCAGATACATAGGCTGCATGGACTCCCTGTCAAAACAGACAGTCCCATGCCCAACTGCACTCATCACTGTGTCATCTCCCAATACAACTTCCATCTCCAAGTCTGACTCTGACATCTCTGTAAACATGTCGTGATCACCCGTCATATGACTGGAAGCTCCACGATTAATGTATCAAGTGGAGGAAGTAGTGGTGGCACTCAACGAATGCCCAACAATCATGGAATGCTCCATGCGGTCCTCAAAATCCCTATTGGTGATAGAAGATGCTCTCTCAACACCAAGACCTGCAAAGAGAGAAAAATCTCTCTCAAATCTTACTGCAAACTCATCAATCTTCGCTGTAGCTGTAGTCTGCTGCTTCTTTTTCTTCTTGTTAGGACACTGTCCAGCATAGTGTCCCATCTTCTGACATGCAAAGCATTTCACTTTGCTCATGTCCTTCTTTTCTCCATCGTGCTATTTGGCTCCCTCCTTGGAACCCTTCTTGAACTTCTTCTTCTTCTAGTCCTTCGCTGCTAAAGCAACATTCTCCTCCTCATCTCTCTGATGTGATGAGCTGCCTTGTATGAAACCTCTCCGCATCTCCTCCTGTGTGAGATCATCCCACAATTGATCCCATGTGGGTATGTTCTCCCTCCCAATAATGGTCTGAACAAATACGGTCCACTGCTATGACACTCCATTTAGTGCTGTACGCACCATCTCAGGAATACCTACCACCTCTCCTACAACTGCAAGCTCATCTCTTACCTGTGTGATCTTGGTAAGATATTATGCCATGCCTTCTCCTTTACCCATGCACACACTCTTCAACTTCTCTCTCAATACCATCTTCCTGATTTCATTGGAACTTTGATAAAGATTTGTCAAAGCTGTCCACATCTCAAATGCATGGTCTTTGGCTGAAATGTGAGGGATCACATGATCTTTCACTGCATCAAGAATGACCCTTCTTGCCCTCACATCCTTCTTCATAAAAGCTGCCTTATTTGTTGCATCAACAGGTACTACTACAGGATTTGTTGTTGTTCCATGAACTATATTCCATAGTTCATTCTCTTTAAGAATCAAACTAATTCTAGCCTTCCAAGGGCTAAAATTTGCAGCCCCTTTTAATCTATCTTCCACTCTAAGACCGAAAACCATGACTGCAACCTGTAACCTCAAGCAAGCTGTTCAAGACTTCTTTTCTTCAAACCCCAGTTTCTGAATGCTTAAAATTCTGAATCTTCAATACGGCTCTGATACCATGAAAGTTTTTGAAAGTTTCCCCAACCCAATTTCAAGCCTTTTGGCTTCTCTGCATGGTTTAATGCCCAACCCTTTAATGCATAAATTTTATCATAAATTTAACTTGATTGAAACACACGAGGAACTTTTTCTCAATTTCAAACAATTCAGAAATTTTCTTTTCAAACTGGAAATTTAAAACTCAGGAAATTTCAGACATTCACACACATGAAATTAACACGCTTGTTTTTGACTAATGGTCCAGGACAAAACCCCTAAGGGAAAATTTGTTTTCAAAGTGAGAGAGTTCTTATTAATTTTCAGAGAAAATTTACAAACCCAGAACAATATCTCATTCCCTTCTCGAAAATTGTGCCAAAAACTTCTTTGACAGAATTGTACGGACTGCTCATTAATTCATCTCGAAATCTGTGCACACGTGTGAAACAGTATGGACTGGTACGGTTTGACAGTGTACGGCCTGCAACATTTATTAACCTCAAAATCCGTGCCCTGTACAATCTTTGACAACAACATTTAATGCTGTATGGATTCTGACAGCAACATTAATTGTTGTACGAAATCTTCTCGATTTCTGTGCAATGTGTACAGACAGGTACTGTATGATAAAATACGGTTCTCGATTTTTGTGTCAAACCCTTGTTGCAACTCTCCTCGATTTTTGCACCAAGTTTGCCTAGAGACCCAAAATTTATTGGGAATTGTGCCCACTTCAAATTCTGGAATTTTCTCTCTCCTGGTTCAAATTCTCTTCAAACTCTCACTCTTCTTCTTTTCTCTCTCTTCAAAAATCTCTCCCGAAGATGAAAACAATGAATGAACTTTTGCCTTGCCTTGAGCCTTTTTGTTCATGGTAACTTCCCCTGTCAATCTAACGGTCAAGATTATTTTAGACGAAGGGTTTACATTAAATGCTTCATTAAAAAATAATTAAATGACATTTAGTGCACTCATGTCATTTAATAAAGTTGAGCAACCCCTTTTTCTATTTAATCACTCACTTAACTAATTAAATGTGAACTTAGGAAAATACCAACACCCAGCTTTTTATTAAAGTCACTTTAAAATTATAAAGTGCTTCTCACTTCATTAAATGCACAAAATGACTAGGAGTCGCATTTAAGTGTCCTTGTCCACCCCATGGCAAAACTAGGTGGACAAACACTTTTTAGGTAACTTTTCAACAACTAAGGCTTGGGGGTTCTTGTCTGCCTCAAGGGGAGGGATCTAGTCTTGTCATGCTACTGAGATCTTGGCCCTCAGGGGATGGTGGAGGAACCCACGATTCTGCACTGATTTGGAGGTTACGGTTGTGCTAATATTGTATTGTCTCTTAGTGCCCTTTTTTGAGGGTAGCACTGTGAAAAAGAAAGTGATCGATTAAGGTGAATCTGGTCAAGCAGGAGGATGAAGAATACGGGATTGGAGCCTGAGGGTCTTTTGTATATATAATGCCAAGCATCTCTAGTCCGGATATCTAAAGAAGATGGTGAGGGTTTGATTCCCCCTGAAAAGGAAGTGGAAGCTTCCTTTCATCTCATAGTAGATGGGGTAGCAAATGATGAAGTGTCTTGACCTCCTAAAGATGGCACAATTGCTAGATCCTATCAGAATGGTTGATCTGGTTGTCTGTCTCTACCCAAATTCCGTGAGTACTCACTATGAGTTGACCGAGGGGAATGTAAAGAGTGTGTAACCAATGGTGAAGGGTATATTGCGGTCAAATAATGAGTTTGTCTCTCATCTCTAAGAAGTGTTCAACATAGAAGGCCGTCTTAGAGTGTAACCCGCCCGAGGGTTAACCAAGTGCTTTAGAGAAACTGCATGTAAATGTCATCTTTGTGTTGACACTGAGAGGGGGGGTGAATCAGTGTAAAACCAATTTTAAACCTTTTCTTAGCTTGACACAGATAACTACCAATTCATCAATCTACCAATCACATAAACATTTCATAAACATATCATTCACATATCATAGCATTTAACTCATCAAGAACCATAACACAGAAAAAAACCACGTCATATAAATTTGTAATCTTTTTATATTAGTTTGGTTCGGCTACAACCGTTGGGCAAAATCAGCACCTACTGATATATAGAGCACCTACTCTGCATCCAGGACCTTGCCTGGTTTTCTTAGACCCTGCTAAGAAGGGTTTGAGGTATCCTAACCTCAAAAAGCAAGACAAACTTGCTTTTACATTAAGGCTTACTGTCACATCAACTCATCAATCTGCGGTCCACTGTCTCAGCTCATGCTCATCTGCTGCTCATCATCTCTGCTCTTCATATAGACTCTGCTGTAACAATGCTCATCATTCTGCCTTATGAGCAGTCCACTGTCAACTGTCCAAATCACTGCTCATGTATTCAACACTGCTGGTCATCTGCTCATCATCAATGCTGGTCAACAATCTCTGTACTCTAGTCACTGTCAGATCATCCCTGTAGACATCACGCTGTCATCAAAAAAGAACTGTCACTTGTCAAGACATTGTCAGGCTGTGAATGGTCTGCTCCAGCATGCAGCTGATCTTCTTCTAGGCTGCTAATCTGTTTAGGAATTCAGTGCCAACAATCTTGGAGATTCTTCAACAATAGTCAACAACATCTTAAAAATACTTGTCACTGTTTGCTGCTTATTCACATACAAGGATTTCACTGTATAAGCTTTATATCACTTGTCACTTGACACTTCTTTTGCTGTAGGTGTCACAGTCACACTGACAAGCTCACTTAAACACAGTTAGGAATATCACTGCTATTACTGATTATAGTGTTCAAATCTGTCCCGTGGCATAGAGAATAATTTCTGATTCAAATAGTCCTCAAGCTGTTCAAATACACAGTTGTTGCATAATCTCAGTTCCTTAATTTTCTTATTCAAGTGACCCAATTAATCCTTTAATAAAAACTAGAACTCAAGTAGCCTCTAGCGAGAAGTTTATGAGCAGTCCAAAGAAGAGTCCTGATCATGAGCATTGTCTTACACAAGGCATTATCTTAGATCTGAACAGTAAATAATGGACAAAGGAACACATTGGAATCTACAGTCACCTCCTTCACAATTATGATCTCAACTCTGTCTTCAACTAATGCCTTCAAAAATTACCTCTGAGATATATGTCATCACTAAACATTTTACTGTGTAAACATCATCTCACTGTGTGATAAATAAGTCAATGTGAAATCATCATACCACCGTATGCTAACTAATCACTGTGTGAGTGCCATTCCACTTTATGGTAAATAGGCCACTGTAATCTTTCTCCAAGAACTGTTTTCCTTCACAACTGGGACTGTCTAGACTTCATAATGCGATCACTGCAATGCTGTGTGAAATGTACAATCTCGGCAAGAATAAATAAATTGAACATACCTTGACTACTAGGACCTTGAACTGTGTGTATGAAGCTGCCACCTTCAATAATACTATGCTGAGATAAATCTGTGATTTTCTTTTAACCTGGGTTAACTTTGGACTCAAAACAAGCTGCTGATATTCTCTGCACTTTCTCATAAACAGAAATTTCTTCAAACTGTACAAAAACCAAAAGAATAGTACTGCTGTTTAATCACCTTTCTCACAGGCAATTTCAGATGCGTCTCTCACCGATTCTTCATACGATCTCCATGCTCAAATTACAGCACATTAATTTGCTTCCATTTTCCTCGATTGACTTGAGGTTTCCTTTCTCTCCAACTGTAGGTCGCCTCGTACTTCTCTGCACTGGAGAGTTCAGCGTCTCGACAGTTATCTCAGCATTCTAATTTTCAGAGAGACAAAGTTCAACAGATTCCGGATGATATCTTTTAGGATAGTAAACTCGGATGTCCTTTTTCAATCTTGCAGATATTCTACGGGCCTGATACTGCTTCTTTGGTTTATCATCATCTTCATCTAAAACAACTATAATCTTCTTTATGGAACTTTCTGGTGCAAAGGAAAGACACTTATTTGCTGAACTTTGTTGTGCGTAAGTTGAATCTGTCACCCCTTTTTTTTCAGCTGATCGACTGCAGAAATTCTCTTCAAAAATAGGAGAAAGATGAGAAGATCCCAATCGATTACTTCTTGAAATCTTATATGCTAACTTCCCTTGATCACTGGGACAACTGCTAGAACTGAAAGAAATAGACTGTCTTGGGGAGCACCCACTGTTTCTGATTTGTCTATCATGCAAATTTTTCTGACCATTTCCCATCAGCTTCTTGCACTTTCGATTGGCATAGCCAAGATCATCATCAAAAGCATTGGCTCTAATATCTGCGGTATTATTGTCATCTTGTGTTGCGTCGTTCTGCTCCACGCATTTATGGCTGTTCGGAAGGTAAGTGTGCTGCCCAGCCAACCAATTCTACACCCAGGGACATCCACGCGAGTCTTTACTTGCCCAGATTTGGAGATTCATTTCCCAGGAAGCAGATCCACAATTTCTCCTTGGAGAATAGACCCCAACACACAAGAAAGCAATCAAAGATGGCAGCCACGGCCTCCTACAGTGCCACGAAATTTTTATTCAGAACCCACGGCCTCTACTGCTCCCACGAAATTTTTATTCAGAACCCATAGCCTCTACTGCTCCCACGAAATTTTTATTCAGAACCCACGAGAATTTCTTCAGCCAAAAAAAATTTCACGTGTACTCTTCCTCAGTCTAGCTGCAGCTTCTTCACCTTGCAATTCCTTTGATACACGTGGAGTGAGAGAATACTTGAAAATATATACACCTTTGAGGTTGTCCATATCCATGGAATAAGGAATGTATATTTTTGGTATTTTAATTTTTAATCATTATTTTATTTTAAATCACCTTTTTTTTATTTCACCTCACCCCATTTGTAATGTAATTATGTTTAAAAAAAAACTTTCTTCAAACCACATTAGGGACACCTTAAGAATGTCATTATTATTTTTATTTATTTATTATCCTTTTGACTGGGCTGACTTCACCATTTACTTTGACTATTTTAAACTTCAAGTGGCTTGGGTCATCAACATAAAGGGCTTCTTTACATATTAAAGTCTTCTTCAAAAATGTCCATGGGCTCCACCTCCATGACCATAAATAGAACCATATATCATCAACAACCTCAAGTGCTTATGTCAACTTTCCATTAAGCCACTAGGGCTTCCATACACATGTCATGTGCAAGAGCATCATCTAGGGTTATCAACCTCAAGTGCTTGAAGGACATCATGCTACATCATACAAATGACCCTCATTGCCTTCACCATTTCTTCAAGGTTCTAGGGGCATCTTCATCAAGCAGGAGGCATCATGGGCTTCTCAACATCTAACAGGGCTTCAAGACCATCTCTAGGGTCTTCTGCATCATTAGCTGGGTCTTCAACATCTTCAGCAAAATAGTGACATCAATGACATCAAGACCATGTTGGCATCAATGACAATTTCATCAACACTTTGATGATCTTGTTCAATTTCTGTGTAAAAGGTAAAAGGTAGTTAGGTGCATCCAAAGAATATCTAAAAGGAGGGAATTGGTCCATCTGAAATTTGAATGCCCATAGATTTCAAGAGAACTAAGACGCCCGCAAACCAACCTCAAGCACGATTTGAAGGGCTAGACTAGGGAATAGTCTTTGAAGAATGATAGGCCAAGTATGGGTATCGGTCTCGCCTTGTTGCCAAGTCGGCAAAGCTCTAATGGCAATGTAGAAAAGGATCAGACTAAGCATTGTCTCGAGTTAGAGGGGTTGGGCACCAAACTCTTCTAGGATGATGTGTTGAGGAATTGTTTGTTTGCACCTAATGATATGTCGGAGGAGAAGAGTTTGGATTCTTCCAATTAAGGCATAATTAGACTCCAACAAATAAAGCTCCCAAATATTTGAGCAAGCGAGAAAAATGGGTCAAATAAGGGAGTCCATGAGGACCATCTTAGAGGAGATGTCCTAAAAGTGGTGTCGGAAGCAGTCTCTTGAGGAGGGCTAAGGATCCATAGCCATTGTTGATCCAAGGCTGAAGGACATGTCGCAAACTGAAGTGGGGTTCTGAGAATTACACTCCCAAATATGTGTAGGAGATTTTTGGAAAGCTCTTGTGGCTTTAGGCTCTTGGGAGAGAAACCCTAAGAGAAAATTGGTTTCGATGATGAAACTATCCACCCTAGCTGATTGTGAGAGGAAAGATCATTCAGATCTTTCCATTGTGTTTCATTGCCGTGGAAGGGAAACCAATATACTCACAGATTGGGAAGAGAGCTGAGTTACCTAGGAAGGGCATAGAGAATCTACTCATCCCCCTTGCTTATATTGTGGTTACGTACTGCCGTAAGGAGGCTTTTAGGGAACATTAACTCAGATTTGAAGTTAAGAAGAAAATCACAGCGATTTGGGGGTTCGTGGTACCCATTTGAGGAGGGAGCACACTATGTTGGAGAGCGACTCAAGGAGGAAAAACCCAAAAACAGAACTAGTCATTACTGCCATCTTTAACTGCTGATTTGCTGAGTTCTTTTGTGGCTGTTAGGCATCATCTGAACGCTGAGTGCTGGGCATTTCATTTACAGTCAAATCGTGACCAGTTTAGGGTTCAAGCGGAGGTCGTTTCAGTACACCAAAGGAGCTACTAGCACACTTGTATCTACATGTATGAAATTTGTTTACAAATCTGCTTAGTTGGCTATATCTCTGTTATAGCTGTTAGGAAGGCACAGTCACTTTCATCTTTTACTGTGGGTTGTCTTTAATATTAAATGCAATAAAACAGAGTTTGCTTTTGGTGTCGATGACATATAAATTCCAGTTGTGTGCCGACTCTTTTTGTTGTGGTGAAATGTTTGACAAGAATCCTAAACAAAGTATTACACTAAACATGACAGCAGTCATTATAAATTCATATCAGTAGTAGAGGGGATATTCCAAGGGTATTATAGCAGCTGTAGTGTAACTGTTTGACAAAATTCCTGAACCACAAAGTACCAATATAATAGCAGTAAACCCAAACACATAACAACAGATCTGAGAGGGGGGATACTACATAATAGAGTGATCAGACTCCCTTGAAGTCGATGAGAGAAACCTTGAAATTGTCAAGTAGGAACTTGAGGCCATGTGGTCAATGCGTTAAGTGTACTCATGGTGGATGATAAGTTTGTCCCTCAACTTTAAAAAATGTTCCAAATAAAAGGCCATCTTAAGAACAACCTGGGAAGGGGGGATTCAAGTGACCTATACATATTGTCAATAAAGGTTGTTAATAGGAAGATTGTACACCTCTTTCAAATGTACACCCATAAACTCATGTGCAGTTAAGACGAAAGCCTCACATTCATCCAACATAACTATAATAGGGATAAACACAATTCTATAGGACGTAATCGCTCGAAAGTTTGGTTGGGTTTCCAACTTGCAACACCAATTGATGTGGTCTATCCTGTGCTGACTACCACAACTACTTAAAATGTAGCACATTGATGATTGAGAAGTTGATGAAGAAATAAAGTTTATCAAATAATAAACCCAAACACATAACGCCAGATCTGAGAAGGGGGATACTACATATAGTGATCAGACTCCCTTGAAGTCTATGAGAAAAACCTTGAAATTGTCAAGTAGGAACTTGAGGGCATGTGGCCAATGGCGTTAAGTGTACTCGTGGTGGATGATAAGTTTGTCCCTCAACTTTAAAAAATGTTCCAAATAGAAGGCCATCTTAAGAACAACCTGTGAAGGGGGGATTCAAGTGACCTATATATGTTGTCAATAAAGGTTGCCAATAGGAAGATTGTACACCTCTTTCAAATGTACACTCATAAACTCATGTGCAGTTAGGACGAAATTGTCACATTCATCCAACATAACTATAATAGGGATAAACACAATTCTATAGGACGTAATCGCTTGAAAGTTTGGTTGGGTTTCCAACTTGCAACACCAATTGATGTGGCCTATCCTGTGCTGACTACCACAACTACTTCAAATGTAGCACATTGAGAAGTTGATAAAGAAATAAAGTTTATCAAATAGTTCTAGAACATTTTGTGTTATGCGCAAGATATCCTTGCACAAGTTGCGACAAAGTACAATCAACAATAGGTTCAATATCATATCCCACAGAGCTTCATAGTAAGTGACAATATTTGACTCCGCATTCAAAAGAAAGGTTCAAAGAACCACACAAGAAATGGCATTCAGTTTTTTATTGCCCTGTTATGCCACATTTTGCAAGCATGTTTTTTCACACTTATTTTTGCTTCCAGAGTACTGAGGCCCATCTTTGCTGCTATTGGGCCTTCTTCTGATTTTAAAGATGAGATGTTGTGATGATCATATGATACATGCCATTCTTTTGTTGCTATGCCATGTCATGGTGATATATTATATGATGTTTTACTTTACATTACTACTGCTACATTTGATGTATTGATTGTTTGATGAGTATACTTAGTAGTACCACTCATAGGTGGACGAGGGTGACATAATCTTGATTTACTTATGTACCATTAAACTAAGGTGACGTGGTCATTACAAGGACTTTTTCACCCTTCTTTGGGTTCACTTTGCCTACCTACACATCATCCATCATCACCTCATACTTTGGTCTGCATCTCAAGGGTTTGAGATTGATAGACTGACTCTTGCTTTACCCCTTTGTAATTTCGCCATGAAGTGCCTCCATGTCTTGTTAGAACCAAAAACTTCTCATAGGCTCCTAGACCTTAACTGTATTATCCCAAACTGATATTTTCCTGTTTATGTGTATACTGTAGATGGCTAATAGACTTACTCCTTAATCAAATAGGAAAGCAAACCCCGAACTTTGCATGCATGCAAATATGTGCCCTAGAAAAATACTGAGATGCTATAAAATAGGAGAAATCAATGCATGTACATACTAGTATATAGATCAGCTGATGGTGAAGAGACTGGTCCCAGCATGCAAGGATTCTGCCGAAGGAATAAGGAGATACACCAAATCGTCCTCCACAGGGGAATGCGCCCTCCTCTAAAACTATATAAGCTCCAGAATAATAAATAAGCTGTTGTTGGAAGCTCGGATGATGTGCACTAGGGTTATAATACCCCTCTGATGATGATGGAAGCAGCATGTGGAAGTTCTGAACCCTGTAGGTAGGAAAACGAATTGTTTTGTCTCCAATCACGGTGACACGGTGTGACGGTGAAACCCTCTGGCTGGATGAATAATCAACCTCCCGGAATAACTGTTGAATGTAACCTGATGATGAACTAGTGCTGAACCTGGATGATCCAACCTGATGATGAACTAGGGTAGATAGATTTCGCTGCCGAAATACACCAGTTAGCTGAGCATGCGCTCAACCCCAACTGAGCTCGTCGAGCTCTCCAATTCGACTCCACAAATCAATTATCACATAAGTGACTTCTCCATTCACTTTATCTTTCTTTTATAACTCTCAACTGCGAAAACCCTAACTTTTGACCTAATTAGGTCACTTTATCTTCTAATTTGCAGTTGACTTGCATTCATGCGCATGGAGACTTAATCGGGTGCATGCATCATTAAATAATGCCCGAATGTCATGCATGCAGGTGGCTCTCTTCGACCCAATGGTGATATAATATTGATGCCCTAGATCTTCTATATATGGCATCAGTCTTCGGTTGATTCCATGACTGTCAGTACTCGCTCGAACGTATAGGAATCACATAGGTTAGCGGGTTGGTCCTCAATGCCTAAGCAGAAGAGGACATTACAATCCTCCCTGCTCGAATTTGCTTGTCCTCAAGCAACTGTAAAGCTGGGTGCTGTAATACCTGTTCTGCCTCCCAAGTAGCCTCCTCTATAGGCAGAGCTTTCCAATGAACCAGGTAATCTCTGATGATTCAGTTCCTCAGTTTTCGCTCTCGCACCTCTAGGATGTGCTCCAGAATCAGAATTGATTGCCCCTCGTCATCAAGGGGAGGCAGCTCGGAAGATGTAACAATCTGTTGACCAACCACCTTCTTGAGATTGGAGACATGAAATACGTTGTGAATCTTGCTCTCTGGGGGTAGTTCTAGCTCATATACTACCTCTCCGACCTGCCGAATTATCTTGTATGGACCATAGAAATGAGGTTGGAGTTTTTATGCTCCTTTCTTTTTAAGAGATGACTGTCGGTAAGGCTAGAGGCGCAAATAAACGAAGTCTCCCACCTCAAAACTACGCTCAACTCTGTGCCTGTTTGCATATATCTTCTGTTGATTCTGAGCAGCCTGTATGTTCTCCCCGAGTATCTTAAGGATATCTTGACCCTCCTGAATCCACTCCTTGGCCTTGGGGGCCCTGGTATCGCCAAATATCCGGTCTGCAAAAGTGGAAGCATCATACCCATATAGGGCTCGGAACTGGGTCATCCTAATGGTCATATGGTAGGTGGTGTTGTAACAATGTTCACCCAAGTGTAACCATTTGATCCATGTCCTCTGCTGACCTGATACGTAATTTCTCAAGTATCCCTCAATCCATTTATTAACAATCTTTGTCTGCCCGTCACTCTGAATTTGCTGTCCTTGTCACTGACAATGGTCTTGAGTAACCCATGGAGTGTAAATACCTCTCTGAAAAATAGTTGTGCTACTTGTGTTGCTGAATAATCTGATGATATGGCAAAGAAGTGAGCAAACTTAGTCAATCTGTCCACTACTACGTAGAAGCAGTCTCTGCCTTGGACCTTGGGAATCGGTAAGGGATGTCGTAAACCAGCCGGGTGGATGTGCTCTATTTTGTTTTGTTGGCACAAGCTGCACTCCCTCACATGTTGTATCACATCTTTCTTGAGGCCCTTCCATGAGAACCTTTCTCTAATCTGACTGTAGGTCTTGAGAAACCCCTGATGCCCTGCTAATGGTGAATCGTGCGATGCCTGTAAGATTTTCTTCTTGAGGGGAGACTCTGGAACCAAGAAGATTCTGTTTTTGTAGTATATGATATCATCAATGACCCTGTACCTATCATCTTGAATTTGTCCATCCAATAGCTTGCAAGCAAACTTTTCTTTGGAGTACTCAACCAAAAGATGAGACCTCCAATCTGATGAGATGCTCATAAGGGATAAAGTAGTTGGTCGTCTAGAAAGTGTATCGGCCACTACATTGCTCTTCCCCTTTACGTTCTCAATCTCAAAGTCATAAGCCTGAATTTTACTTACCCATCTTTGTTGTCTCTCGTTTAGCTCTTTCTTCTCTAGGAAGTATTTCAGGCTGTTGTGATCTGTCTTAACCTTGAACCTGGCACCTACTAAGTACTGCCTGAACTTGGTTAGCGCATGGAGGATAGCTAACATCTCTTTGTCATATATCGAATAGCGGCGCTCATAGTCTTTGAGCTTCGTGCTCTCAAATGCAATGGGGTGGTTGTTCTGCATCAAAACTGCCCCAATTCCCTCTCCTGAAGCATCACATTCTAACACAAAGGATTGAGAAAAGTCTGGTAAAGCTAATACTGGGCATGAACTCATTACCTCCTTCATTTTCTTGAATGTTTGTTGTGCTGCCTCCGACCAACTAAATGCTCCCTTCGTGGTAAGATCTGTGAGGGTTGCGATCATCTGTGAGAATCCGCTGACATACCTCCTGTAGTAGGTTCAAAGGCCCAAAAAGCCCCTGAGTTCTGTCATATTTTTAGGTGTAGGCCAATCCAAAATTGCCCGAATCTTCTCTAAGTGCACTTGGACCCCGTTGGCCCCTATCACATGTCCTAAGTACATCATCTCCTGCATGCCGAACTCACACTTGGACATTTTGGCATATAGTGACTGCTCTTGTAGAATACCAAGTACTTCATCAAGATGTCTCAAATGTTCTTCCCAAGTCTGACTGTATATCAATATGTCGTCGAAGAATACCAGAATATATTTACGCAACTGTGTTCTGAAGATATGGTTCATGCATGATTGGAAAGTAGTTGGTGCATTAGTGAGCCCAAATGGCATCACTAGAAACTCATAATGTCCATAGTGGCAACGGAAAGCGGTCTTTGCAACATCATGTTCGCTGACCCGAATCTGGTGGTACCCTGAGCGGAGATCAATTTTGGAAAAGTACTTTGCCCCTTGTAGTTCATCCATTAACTCATCAATCCTAGGGATGGGAGACCTGTTCTTTATGGTCTTCTTATTGAGTGCCCTGTAATTAATGCACATGCGTAAGGTTCCCTCCTTTTTCTTCACTAGCACTACTGAAGATGCAAAGGGACTGGAGCTAGGTTTGATGTATCCCAGCTTGAGTAGTTCCTTGATTGTAGTCTCGATCTCATCTTTATACCTCTTGGGATGTTTGTAATGAGTGGTGATAACTGCTTGGGTCCCCTCCTCTAACTCAATAATGTGCTCAAATCCCCTATCTGGAGGTCGACCTGTTGGAAGGTCTCCGAATACTACCTTGTGCTTTTGTAGTAAGGCCTCTATATCTGCTGGATGTTGTGTGGCCGCATTTGGTGGTTTTCTGAAGGTAACCATACACTCTGCAACACACTCAATATCTCCCTGCCGGAGTACTGCCTCCATCCTGTGTGATGTCACTGCTGTGGGAGGATAGGTATTCATCCCTCTCAATACCACCTTCTGTCCTTCTACTCCTGTAAACTCCATCTCCATGGTCTAGTAATTTGTGGAATATTTCCCTATGGAATACAGCCACTGAACTCCTAGTACCACATTCATGTCAGGTACATCTACCACATAGAATGTCTCTATCACTGTATAATTCCCAAGCGTCACCTTTAATTTAGGAAACCTTTGACTACACTCCATGGTGTGACCTGCTGCTGCTACCGAAAACCCATCAAAGCTCTCAGTCTGAATGTCCTCATTTTTAACCCATGCAACATCAATGAAGTTGTGGGATGACCCACCATCTATCAGTACTCCCACTCTGTGGCTCTGTACGGTACCTCTGATCCGAAGAGTGTGGAATCTAGGAACCTTTGTCATGGTAGCAATGGTACCTCCTGAGGCCTGTCCCTCAACAACTATCTCTGTTGTCTCTCCCTGGTCCTGATCTTGGTAATCCTCATCCTCCTCACTGTTGGAATATGCCTCTATGTAGTAGGCCTTCCTTTTCTTGAACATCTATGACCTGGTATCCATGGTTCCTGGTAAGTGAAACATAACTTTTTTCTTCTAAGGTCCTGTCGGGTATCATTGTCCATCCATTGTTTCTTGGGCCGTGGTTTCCTTTCTTTATCTTTGATAGGAACATTGGTCCTGGGAGGAAACCTATTTTTGGGCACTGCATCCTGCAAGTCTCTAGTCCGTCTGATGGCATCTGCTAGGGTGGTGGGCCTATAAGACTTGACCCATCCCCGTAAGGGTTTAGTGAGAGCCTCAGTGAACAACATAATCAACCTGCTGTTTGATATATCTGTGACCATGAGTGCTATCCTTTGAAACTCAGAAATAAAAGCAACTGCACACCTTGTCTGCTTGAGTTGCGCCAGCTCCCTAAAGTGTACCTCTGGATTCTTCCGATCAAACCGCTCAATGAGCCTCTGTGTAAAATCTGTGTATGAGGTGATGGTGTTGTGACCCAGTGTACCACCACTCCGTAGGTAGGAAGATACGCTCCGGGTACCACCACTCATGTGCTTCTCCGTCCAAATGCAAAGTAGCCAATTTAATGGCATCTGTCTCAATCATGGGGTTGAGCTGGAAGTGTGTATCCAACTTCTGCACCCAATTCCTAGCTGGGCCACCCCGGGTGCCCTCAAAGGTAGTGATAGTCAGTTTCCCTATGGTGCGCTGTAACTCATAGTTCTGGGTGAATGGCCTATTGTAAGCTTTGGGTTTGTTCTTAGTTTTAAAGTGGCAGAAGTCAGTGAAGGTCATGGCTGAATGGAAGTCCTCTCCTAAAGCCCTATATTCTCTCAGATAGGCACTCATGGGTTCTTTTGGTTCTGCTTCTGCTAGAGGCACTGCAGCTGGACTATCTAAGAATTGAGGCATGGTAGGTCGGAAAGGCTTGTATATATGGGGATGGCTCTGCATGTTGGTATGTAAGTGCTCCCTACTACTGCTGGTGGATACCCCCTATCACTATTGGGATTAAGGGACTGTGTGGGGTGGGCCTATTCTTCTCAGTCATTTGCCTGAAGGTGCTCATCATTTCTTTTTGCCCAGTGGTGAGTTCTTTTATGGCTGATATGAGACTATTGAAAGCTATTTTATCATCATCGGCCATTGTTTCTTTGCCTTTTTCAAATTGATACTCTGTGTTCCCCAAATCTATGTCCTCTAACTCCTCTTCTTTGTCTCTATACCTCTGTCTCTTTGTCTCTATACCTCTGTCTCCTGTGAGTAATGTTGTATGGGTCTCCTGGATTCATTTATAATTTTTGCATGCCCACAGCCGGTAAGGAAAATAGCTCTGATACCACTGTATTATCCCAAACTGATATTTTCCTCTTTATGTGTATACTGTAGATGGCTAATAGACTTACTCCTTAATCAAATAGGAAAGCAAAGCCCGAACTTTGCATGCATGCAGCTGCATGCAAATATGTGCCCTAGAAAAATACTGAGATACTATAAAATAGGAGAAATCAATGCATGTACATACCAGTATATAGATCTGCTGATGGGGAAGAGACTGGTCCCAGCATGCAAGGATTTTGCCAGAGGAATAAGGAGATACACCAAATCGTCCTCCATAGGTGAATACGCCCTCCTCTCAAACTATATAAGCTCCAGAATAATACATAAGTTGTTGCTGGAAGCCCGGATGATGTGCAGTAGGGTTATAATACCCCTCTGATGATGATGGAAGCAGCATGCAGAAGTTCTGAACCCTGTAGGTAGGAAAACGAATTGCTTTGTCTCTAATCACGGTGACACGGTGTGACGGTGAAACCCTCTGGCTGGATGAATAATCAACCTCCCGGAATAACTGCTAAATCTAACCTGATGATGAACAAGTGCTGAACCTTGATGATCCAACCTGATGATGAACTAGGGTAGATAGATTTCGCTGCCGAAATACACCAGTTAGCTGAGCATGCGCTCAACCCCAACTTAGCTCGTCGAGCTCTCCAATTCGACTCCACAAATCAATTATCACATAAGTGACTTCTCCATTCACTTTATCTTTCTTTTATAACTCTCAACTGCGAAAACCCTAACTTTTGACCTAATTAGGTGACTTTATCTTCTAATTTGTAGTTGACTTGCATGCATGCGCATGGAGACTTAATTGGGTGCATGCAACATTAAATAATGCTCGGATGTCATGCATGCAGGTGGCCTTTGGCTCTAGTGGCCCTCTTCGACCCAATGTTGATATAATATTGATGCCCTAGTTCTTCTATATATGGCATTAGTCTTCGGCTGATTCCTTGACTGTCGGTACCCGCTCGAACCTATAGAAATCACATAGGTTAGCGGGTTGGTCCTCAATGCCTAAGCAAAAGAGGACATTACATTAACTTATGACTCCTGGGGGCCAAACCACACTCTTGGCCACCCGAGTCGTCCTAGGGCATCTAACCACCACTCATCACAAACCATAATCACCAACTTAGCTTGATTGGACTATTTCCTCACTTTGAGGGCACATTCCTCTATTAGATGGCGCCTTCCTTAATAAGAGGGCATGACTAGTAACTAGTCTCAGTTGGTAATTGGGTGATCGATTGCAACTTCACTCCCGAGTCCTAACTGAGCTTACATACCCTAATTTGACTTGATGGATCTAATTAGGAGTTTTGCACTCTTCAGTTAGTTAACTAAACATTCAATCAGTTAACTAAGGAATTAGTCAGATAACTAGTTGTTGTGAAGTCTAAAGCTAGTATAACTCAGTTTAGGATAGCTAACATGGCTAACTGAGAACATTCATGCCCAAATTTTCCTTCATGGACCTAATTAGGACGTTTTGGCGACTTAACTCAACATTCATTTAGCTAACTAAACTTTCACTCAGTTAACTCAACACTCCATCAGTTAATTACTCGCTCCATTCGTTAACTAGTCTAGACTTAGTGTAACTTAGTCTAGTAGAGTTAAGCCTTCTTTAAAACTCTTTGAGAGTTAAGCCTCCAATTTATATTTAAAATTCTTCTTTAAGCCTTACCTTACCTTTATTCCAGGATTTGGTTTTTGATTGCTTGGTGAAAGAATGGCTTGAAAATTTTATGTGACCACGATAGTCAAAATTGTGGTTTAGTTTGTTGTATTAATTGCTTTTGATTCACATAGACTAATTGTTCTTACTCATTTCCCAAAAGAGTCTTTTTTTCTCATTCCTCAGGGATTGTATTATAAGCTCTTTGCAGAGATTGTAACAATGTATTGTAAGACTATAATGCAAAGATGGCCATTGTACTATTACTAGCATAAATCCATTTTAAACCTGGATCTATCAAGCACAGAGAGGAATCGAATTTCTTTAGGTGTACTTTTTTTACCATTTAGATCATTCTCGGTACTTGATAGATCTGGGTTTAAAATGGATCTATGCTAGTTTAAATTTTTTTATATTTTATTTAAGTCGATATGTAATCTATATTTTTTATTTATGTCGGCTACCATAACGTGACTAACGTGACAGAATCTCCCCCATACTAGGTTGGAGAGCACCTTTCTTCTCTCAATGCAACAAAGAGCTTATTGTATTGTAGAGATCAATTTATTGACTGTAATATAGATTGCAGAGTGAATAGACAATATTCAAATATTGCAGAGATCGAGTTCTAAATGATTGTATTGTAAAGACTCTTGTAGAGATTGTACTGTAATTGTTACAGAGGTTGTCTTGTAACTTGCCTATTACAAAAGTTGTTTTGTAGAGTTTATTGCAGAAAGTATATTGTAAATTGCTTATATTATCAACCTTGTTGAAGATGCATTCTTTGAGAGGATGTAAAAGAAATAATTTCAGAGGTGAGGGGGTGGGGAGGTAGTGAGAGATCTGATTTTCATTGTGTCCGTTGTGGCAAGAAATGGCATGAGGCAACGACATGTAGAATTCGTTGGAAGAAGATCTTAGAGAAGAAAGAGGTGAAGCTCTTGAATTTGCTCATTCTATTGTTGCATATTGCAATATTCGTGTAAATGAACCTTTGTTAAATGCTTCATTTGCTTCTTGGAGAAATACTTGGCTGCTTGACACTTGTGCATCCTTCCACATGACATTTTGAAGAGTTTTCTTTGAAGAATTCAATGACATTGTAGATGGTGTAGTGAATTTTGTAGATAAATCTAGCCTCAAACCCAAGGGAATTGACTCCATCAGGGTCAAATTGAATGGATTCCTTGAATTTATGTTGCATAATGTTCTCTATCGTCCAGGGTCGCAAAGAAACTTGTTGTCTCTTGTGGACATTTGACAATAAGGCCATTCCATCCACATATTCAATGGGAAAATTGAAATAAAGAGATCCTCTGACAACCAAGTCATTATGACTAGATGGGAAGATAAGAGACTGTTGAAGTTGAATGGGACATCTGCAAAAGCATCGAATTTTGCACTCCTCTCTCACCAAGATGAACGTACATTGCCTTCCAATTTTTTGTGGCATGCTAGATATGAGCACATTGATTATGATAGTCTTCATTTGTAGAAGAAGAATGTTGTCTTTGGTTGGCCCACCATTCCAAAGAAGTTGAATCAGTGTGATGCTTATATTCTTGGCAAACATAATAAGCAAACCTTGCCATGATTCAAATTCCAGAGCATGTAGAAAATTAGAGTTGATACGTTTGACTTGTGTGGCCCCATACTTGTTGCTTCTACAAAGGGTAACCAATATATTATGACTTTTTATTGATGATTACACTAGGATGTGTTGGGTTTATTTGTTGAAAGATAAATCTCAAGCCTTTGAAACATTTAAAAACAAATTTCATTTATGGATTGAAAATGAAGAGCAATATCAAATTCTTCTCTTTTATACTGATAATGGAGGAGAATATACATCTAATGAATTTGAATCATATCTTAGATATCATGAGATTAGGCATGAAACCACTATTCCATTCAAAGACTGAAGACTTTGGACTCAAATATTTTGAGGTGGATGACTTCAAACTTATTGGATATTCTGATTCACACTTGATCAAACCAATATTCCATACAATCCTCAATAGAATGGTGAAGCAGAAAGAATAAACATGACACTCTTGAATATGGTGATGCATCACTCCAAAATTGTTGTTTTGGTGTAATGCAATTTTATGTGCAGTTTATTTGACATAAGTCCAACTCGTGCTCTTGGTAAGAAGACTCCATTTGAAATGTGGTATGGCCACATTCTTTTGGTGAGGCATCTCAAGGTATGGCCGCGTCCCTTCGGTGAGGTATCTCAGGGTATTCCCACATTCCTTTAATGAGGCATCTCAGGGTCTTTGGTTCCATCTGTTATGCCTTAATTCTAAAGGAACAAAGAAACAAGCTTGGTGTGTGGAGTCGAAAGTGCATGTTCTTGGGGCAAACACCACCAGGGCGTATTGTCTTTACAATGCGTAAACAAAAAGTTTATACTTTTTAGAGATGTATTTTTTCTTGAAATGAATAAAATGACAAGTCTATTGAGAGGCAACTTGATCGTCTAGATAAATTTACCCATGTAAAGACCTTTTTATGAATTTGATAATGAGATTCTACATCTTGAAGAGGGGATCCCTATCTTGGATCAATCTCTTGAATATTCTTTTGCAGCACCATCTCCCTATCATGAAGAAGTTCCTACCACTTCACTAGATTAGGAGGTTTAATTGGATGATGTGATTGAGAGGATTGGAAGACCAAATCTTGAAGAGAATGAAGCACCATCGACTAAGTGACCTGGAACCTCACGAAAAATTCCAAAGTGGGTCATGAAGACACTCGAAAGTGTTCATCCTGATGAAGTTGGAAAGACAGGAACTAGAAGTTCAACAAGATAAGAAGATGGAGGAGATGCAGATAATTCATATTTAGGTGATGTAGATGATATGGATGTTTCATATGACTATGAATTGAATTTATTTGCTAACCTTGAACCAACTTTCTTTGAAGAAGTTGTTACTCATGATGAGTGGAAAGAAGCCATGCGAAATGATTATGATGCTCTCATCAAGAATGGGACATGGAAGTTGGTGAACCCTCCATTTGGAACCAAATCAATTGGCTGCAAGTAGGTCTACAAGAACAAGTACAAATTAGATGGCTCACTTGACAATCATAAGACGAGGCTTGTTGCAAAAGGTTTTGCATTGAAAGAAGGCACTAATCATGAGGATACTTTTTACCCCACAACAAAATGGGCTACCATTCCTACTTTATTGGTTTTGCCTGCACAGAATGTGTGGAAAGTTCATCAAATGGATGTGAAGTTTACTTTCTTGAATGGAGACTGTTATCACCAACCTTGTAGTTGCCTATGCAAGATGGATCTAGGATGGATGGTAGAGGAACAAGCAACTAAGGAGGTGGAACCCAGACTGCCTAGACTCCCAAAGAGATGGTTGTCACGCCAATCAAGGCAGACTTCGCTTTATGTTGTCTGAGTCCAAGACAACATTGGGGGAGACCCAGATCTGCTCTCGATAGGAGAGATCAGACCTAGACACCAGATCAGATCAAGACAAACTTTGAGGTACGTAAGGTGTAAGGTGTTTAGGAACTCTAGATCTACAGTAGGATTCAGTAGATGGATCATGACTTCAGCAGTATATTGGCTGATCCAAAGCAGTAATTGGATGACCTTTGGGGGAAATGGTTAGATCTAGGGTTTTGGTACTAGCAACTTAAAGAAGATGATCTCTGCCTTGGGAAGTGTAACCGAGGCAGGATGAGCAGGAAAATAGTCGAGACTATCTAGTACCTAGCTGACAGACTCAATGAAGAAGGTGAACATGTGTGATTGTTTGAGTCATCAAGGAATAGCCAATTTCAAGGGGAAAAGGTCAATTCAGGGCTAGCGCTAGGGATGGGAAATCAGTGCCTTTCGTGCGTTGGGCAATGGAGTCAGTATACATCCAGCGTTGAGGTGAACCCACCTAAGGTAGACCCTGATCTGTGGACCCAGATAAGTGTTTTGGTTCGGATGGATCAGTTTACGCAGAAATTCAGTCAAGGAAGGCTAGTGCTAGGGTTGGATGAGACAAATCTGTAGATCTAAGGTCACCAGCAGACAACCAGCTCAACATTGAAGGTGAAATCTGACCAGGAGGGGCTGATCTACACACTTGGTTCAGAGAAATTTGGCAAAAGTCAGATCTTGAAAAGTCAAAGTTGATGATTGAGGCTGAGAGGGTGAAAAGCTGATTTCTTCAGATCAAGGGCAAGCAGGTTGGATCTAGCTCAGCATTAGGGGTGTTCTTGAGTGCTTAGGACTTGATCTATCAGCCTAGCCTGTCATATTTCGGAAACAGTAAACTCCGGAAAGGTCCAGTTTTTCAGTGATGGTGCTAGGGTTGTTTTTAGTCTAAAACTCAGATCTAGGTCACACTGTCATGAATCTGGACAATGTTGGGGGTGATTTGGACTGTGTTAGACCCGATCTATCAGTCTATGAAGTCAGAAATCAGAAAAAGTCAAAACCCTAGCAGGTCAAATTTTCAGTGGGAGCGCTGTGCAGTTTTTAGACTAAAATTTAGATCTAGGTCAAACCAACAAGAATTTGACCAGCGTTGCAGTAGATTTAGTGAGGGGGAGGCCTGATCTATGAAACCCAGCAGTGGTTTGGCCAAAGATCGGACGGTTCCTGGATTGATTATTTTTTAAGGGTTTTTTAGTATTTTAAGGATTTTCAGAAAAATGGAAGGAAAACAGGTACAATGGATTTAGATCTGTTAAAGACAGTGTTCCACGGGGACGCGCCTCCCAGGGTCGGGGGCTTGCCTCCTGCGTTTCCCACGCCCCGGGGGCTGGGGGGCTCCATGTGAAACGTTTCCCGGCGCCCCCTTTTTGACGAAACGTGGTGAAACGCAGGTTAATGATGGGGGGG
>LPNX010395578.1:330606-347710 GCA_001517045.1 Pseudotsuga menziesii
CTTGTAGACAAGACAATGATAGCAGAAAAAATATAGATCTCACATGAATTTTCACAATGCTAGGAAGCAGAAGACTATCCAATCACCATTTGAGAACATCAGATGCAAAGCAAATCTAGAAAATATCCACAGAAAAATCATTCTATTATTCAGATCCAAGAGCCAAAGACCCCTTACATATGAGAAGCTCTCTCCTTTAAATAGAAATGAGAACCACAATCATAACCGAATCTTAACCATTTTCAAAACGAGTGGCTAAGATTAAAAGATAAAATATTCTAATCAATGGTTGAGATGAGCTCAACATACAATACATGGATCAATATAACCATAAAGTACTAAAGTGGACTAAAACACCCAACAAGAGAGTACCCCACTCAACAAGAAATAAATGAAGCACATGGTGGGTCAATGGAGTGTTAACTAACTCCCTATGGGTGCCCCATGGCACAATAAAATAATATATTATTTTAATTCTTTGACTTTGTGCCTCCTTGAGGAAATCGCGAGTCTCCCAAAAGTTTCAGAAAATAATATAAAAATGCCTAAAAAATAGGTGTGGGCCCAATTAGGTGTTGCAACTGCTGGAGAAGGTGCGGAGGACATCACTCTCATCATCATGACTCATCCCATGTCATTTCCTTGCCTCAGTAGCCCAAATCGATTTCTTTAATAGCTATTTAATCATTTTTTAATCTGCCTCGGGAAACGTGAACCTACCAAAACAACCTCCTAGGGTGCCTTCGTTGTCAAACTGAGCCCACCAGGCTCTCTGGGATGGGGGTACTATGGTACAAATAAGTGGTTGCACCCCTATGTTCCATGCAACGCCCTAGGAGATCCAAATAAAACATCTCCCTGCTCAGATACATCATCCTGTGAAGCAAAACTGCATCAGAAAGGTAAAATGAGCTTGATCATCTCTGCAAGTACCCGAAACTAAAAATAAACTATCTCATTAGACTCAGAGAGTCCAAATCCATTTAGGGTGTATACTCATACCCTTTCCAGGTCTCTACCTGATCATCAACAACATCCAATAAACAATATAATCACTTGTAAATGACCAGATACCTATAATATAACTCAGACTATCATCCATCTGCTGCAAGTGCTACAAGGCTAAGACATGCTCTACAAATCATTTAAGCAACAATCACAACAAGTAACAATCATTTCACTGGCGGTACATCAACCAAATACATATATAGGGCTTTATTTATTATTACTCAGACTAGACTTTCAAGACTATACTCACTTCATAGTTGTAGTCAATTTGCTAGTGAAGGGTGAAGGTTGAAATTGACAAGCCTAGGGCAAAGGATTACTTCCTACTTAACATCAGGACACTTTGGATATGGAAAGGGAAAACTTATTATAACCATATGCAGGACAAACAGCAACACAAGGAATGGCAGTGCCTCACAAATGGTTGAGTTGTTCAGAGAGTGCTTATTCAACTTAGGCATCATGTCTACATCAAGTTTGATCCAGTTTCATTAGGATCCTCAATTTTATTTCCATGGCCTTTTTGCCCTATACGTCCTTTTGGGAACTTCACCAGTGCTTAGAAGCACAGCTAATTGCAGCTTTCATCCAGGACATTTTCAAATTCACAAGGTCAGCAATATTTGGATATAGCATATATTTAACCATTGCCTTTTTGGAACTTTTTCTTATAACCTTCGAGGAGTATTTTAGCATTTCATTGCTCTTGCCCTTTTTTCACATATGTTAAGAAACACAGTTTAGCATTTTCATTTTCCATGGGCGCATATAAACATTTCCAATATAAGTAGTACATGAGCTTTCAGTTTTAGCCAACAACATCTCAAGTGACCAGGGGGAGTTTTGCATAGTGCCAAACATCGGGACAACTGACCAGAATGATTTAGGCATACAATCCAACTCACCAAAGGCAAGTTCTGTCATCAACTCGGAGCCAAGACACAATATAAACAGGAAGGTTTGTCCAACAAAGGTTCTAGCGGGGAAAGGTCCTCCATGCCACAAGTCAAGTAGTAAGTCGGGTTAGAAACAAAACTGGAAGGTAATGGATGGGTGGAGACAGTGAAAGATGAAGCCAACACTAGCAAGTCAAAACAATGGTGGGAATGACTACCTCTATTCTCCCTAAGGAGGGTAAAACCAATGAGTATAGATTAGGAACTTTCAAGTCTAAGTAGGGACATCAATACATAATACAAATACATCAAAGTCCATATAATTATGACCGCCAGATCATGACACTACATGTTAATACATGTCACAAAGATGAGTATAAGAGCAATGATAACCATAACACAATATAATAAAAGCTGCGTCATAATCATGCATATAATCCATATGAACCATCATCTGTCCAATAAGAAAGTATTGATATAAATTTGGGCATCAATAACTGCTCTGTAATGACTAAATGGCTACATCGGTCCTCAAATCTGAGTGTCCCGAGACTCAGTCTTGACATGGGAGAGTACAATAGTCCACAAATAAAATAATGATCCGCCAAAACTACTCATCTCAGCATCTCATATGTAAGAGATCTGGCTGAAAAATGCACTGTATCTAAAAAATAGAATATGGTAGCCCGGCTACTATATATCTGATAACAGAGACTTGAAAGAGAATGTTTTCTTGTCTTAGCCGGAAGGTTTTGTTGTAAATGGACAAAATAGAAGGTATGCAAACTCATCAAATCTTTGGGCCTAAAACAAGCACATTGCACATGGTATGAAAAGCTAACCGAGCATCTTCTAAAATTGAATTTCAAACACTTTCATTTTGATGATGCAACACTATTTTTCAAGAAAGTTGAAATATCTGTTGTATATATTGTAGTGTATATAGATGATTTGTTGATGACAGAGAACAATGAAAGCTACATTGCATCCATAAAGAAGGAATTGAAGAAAGTTTTTGAGATGATAGATTTGGGACATCTTCACTACTACTTGGGAATTGAAGTGACTCAGAATCCAAAGTATCTATTCATCTCCCAAAAATACATTGGAGAGTTGTTGAACAAGTTTGGTATGGCAAAGTGTAACCTTCTCTCTACTCCAATGGAATAGAATTTGAATTTTATATCAAAAGAAGGGAATGAATTTGAGGATGCAACCAAGTACTCATAGCTTGTGGGGTGTCTTATCTACCTTACCACCACTAGACCAGATATTTCATTTGTTGTGGAATCCTTTCCAAGTTCATTTAAAAACCCTGTAATGGACATTGGTTTGTAGCAGAAAGAATTCTAAAATACTTGAAGGGAACTCAAGACTTTGGACTCAAATATTCTAAGGTGGTTGACTTCAAACTAATTAGATATTCTGATTCAGATTTTGATGGTGACAAAGCGAATGCAGTGTCTCCTTTAGGCCACCTCATGTGCTTTGGATCAACAACTGTCTTTTGGAGATCATGCAAACAGTCTATTCCAACATATTTCATAACAGAGGTATGATATCTGGCTGCTGCAGAAGCGGCAAAGGAGATTGTGTGGCTTAGGAAAATACTTGAAGATTTGTAGGAGAAACAGGGGAATTCTACTCCTCTATTGATTGACAATACTTTTGCAATCAAGTTGGCCAAGAAGTTAGAACCCTAGATTCCATGATCAAACTAAGCACATCAACACGAAGTACCATCCGATTCAATATCATAGGCCAAAACAATTCATTTGAGACATTGCTCCACAAATGAGCAAATTGCAGACATCTTCACCAAAGCACTTAAAAGAGAAAAGCTTGTAAAGTTCAGAAAGATGCTTGGACTCACAAAGACTCTTTCAGATTAAGGGGGAAAATGCTGGAAACCCAATTCTACGAGATTATGGTTTCTTTTGTCAATTATTGTAAATATTTGTTTTTCAATTATGAAGATGAAGAGGCACACACCTTTTGAATCTGAAGGCCAAAGGTCACCTCTCAAATGTATAAATAAAACATTGCATTCAATGAAATTCAATCCATCCTTGGAGTTATTCCAGGCTTGACAATATGAATGAAAATAAATGCAGGGAAATGTTAAAATTATGCATAATTTTGTAATATTATGCATAAATTTGTGAAAAATTGGTATCTTCTATATAAAATTTATCATACAAACATATTTATATAGACGGATTAAGTCATGAACCAAAATGTAGATCAGTTTTCCTGGCCATTGCACTAGCACCAAGTCAGTGTATCGGTGGTAGTACCTGTACTGATACCATGCATCTTAGGTGCAAACCTTGTGTAGATGTGACCTGTGTACACCAATCAAAATCTAGTGATACCGACATTCTGCGATTGTGCAACTCTCTGAAAATTGGTCCCACTTTGATGGGTCGCCACACAGAGCTAATGCAATGTCACCCTCTCTTCTATACATTCAGGTCTCAACTCCATTAAACTAGGTTAAAAGGTTAGAGAATCTGATTTTGACATATGTAAACACCTCTTCTGAGAGGCTTCTTGTTGTCTGATTTTTTGAGTAATGGAATACTAAGTGTTTCTTTGCATGATTCCTCGCTTTATGTGTAGTTGTGTAAATTTGTTTAGATTTTTTCTTGCCTAAACCACTTTGCCATAGCCTCAAGTTTTCTCAAGCCCCTGAATTTACCTGGGATCCACATCAAGCTTATAGTTTTGGAAACTTATTAAAAATGCATAATGGATGTGCCAGTATCCTGATGTCTATTTGGGTGGAGGTATGGTTTCAAGTTCAACTGCTTCCATGTCATTGTCATTGGGATTCATGGACAATTATTATTCTACATATGGCTATAATATCTGACTTTGCTCTAGGCATTTTTTGGAATAGATAAATGGTGGACAAGAGTCTTAACTTTGAAGGAGTGATATCCCCATATGTTATTCTGACCACACATTTTTAACATATCCAAAGATGGAACTTTTATTGGTGACTGGGAGCAAATCAGCTTAAGCAATCACATAACCCACAGGGGACTGGGAGCTATCATCTTACATATTAACTGTATGTTCTACATCAGTTCTGATGTAAAGTTAAAAATGTTTTATCGCTTATATATTTTAATTTTTCAGGTGATTTCTTCTTTTGCCATATAACATCCAGTTTTAAATGCAGAGCAAACTATAACCTTTCTGTTAGCACACAAGACGTTACATGTTGGATGCTTAACTGTTGCTTTTCATGGGAAGTTTCATTCTGAAAATGTGAATGCATTTTCTTTTTGTAGGTTGTGGCTCCTCGGTATAGTGATTATGCTGAAGGACAGGACACAGGGGTTCACAAGAGATATAACATACATGGACAGGTAGGGAAGTCTGAGTTCTAGAGCATTTTCCTATTAAATTGCATGTAATATTGGATTTAGTAGCCTGTCTTTATTTAGAAAGATGGCCCATGATTTTTAGAGCATGCTTACTGGCTTATATATTGATTGCAGGAGTTTGATGTTAGCTATTACCAAGCTTACATTGATAATGTGGATTTCGTATTTGTCAATAGTTCGATGTTTCAGGGATTTAACAAGAACATATATCAGGGAAATCGGGAGGTGATTTCACAACTTGTTTCCTTCCCCTATTACCTTTTATTTTCTTGTATCCTTCTGCTTGTCATGGGAAGCCACAATGGTTAGGTTGGTTGAAGAGACATTCTGACCAAAAAGCATCTTAATGAATTTAAAGCATTTAAAATCCTTTGAAGGTCCCAGAACTCGATTGTAAAATAGATATTATTGTTTTCAAGTTAGATATACATGTAATGTATGTGTCTGATTCATGCCACACACGAAAGTGAACCATTACTGAATAAATTAAAAAAGAGCAGCATATTTATAGTTTACGAAAAATAAATTTTGATCCGAGTATCTTGCTAGTTCTGTCAGGTAGTCTTTGTTATCTGAAATCTGTTCAAAAGCATGACTGTATTTTCCAGCTTACTTTGTTCCTGGGCTCAAGAAGTTCTGTTGTTTTATATTTTGTGTTTGCTGATGACTGATGGTAAGTAATATGAATGCAGGATATTTTGAAGCGCATGGTACTCTTTTGCAAAGCTGCAGTTGAGGTGGGAATCCTAGCTAAGTGGGTTTGAGATTTATCATTTTGTATCACTCCATTCTTCTTAGATTTGGTTTGCACATGCTTCATAGTTATTTAAGCAGGAACTGGACTTTTGTGCTTAAGAAATATTGGCATATGCCAAGTAAACTCTGTTTGTAGTAAATTGAATTAAGATTACTCTTGAAAATCTTTGCCTATTTATACCTGTAGGCTGTGACTAAAGCAACCTTGAGATAAGATAAAATAAGGTAATTTCATTAATGTCCAACAAATGACCACAAAAGTAGGTCATGGGATTGTGCGGTATCATGATAACTATACAAAGTGGGAGTGTAAAAATACCCCCCATAAAAAACTAAAAGCAGAACTCAAACCAAACCCTAGCTCCATAAATGGAGAGCCTATCTCAGAGAAAAATATACAAGGAGAGATATGAAGAGAGCTGATCCAAGAAGGGAGGTGGATCCAAGAGCTGTGATGCAAAAATGGTGAAACTATCACTGTCTTGGGCCACTGGAAGCATTGGAAATATCTCTCCTACCACCCAAGGCTGATTGGAGGAACTTAGGAAGAGCTAGAAGAGGAACTGCAATGGATAGTGCGATGCTGCCTAGAGGAGGGAGCTCGATGTTGCATCTTGGATGAAGTTTTCTGGCTGCTAGGATGGGGCCGAGACTGTTCTCGTTGCTGGTATTGGGCGAAGGTAGAGGTGGATTGCCATGTCCTAACTGAGCGGTCAAGGTATGTGCCATGATTTATTTGTTTCTTGGTGCCTCTAGAGGAAGGAAGCATCGGAAAGAAGGAATTGATACTTTGAGTGGAGCCTGGTCCTGACTGAAAATGTCGCTAGAGGGTGAAGGAGCAAATCCGGAGGGCCTCCTACAAATATAAGGTTAGACATCTCTGCTCAGGTTATCTGAAGAATCTAGTCAAAGTCTGGAGCTCTATGAGAAGGTCCCTAAAGAGACAATGAAACCGCCCGCGAATCTTTTAGTAAATAGGACACTGAAATATGAAGTGCTCCTTGGTCTCAACCTCTCGAAGGTGACATACTTGGCAGTTCCTACTTGACCGATTTATCTGGTGATCTGTCTCTACCCAGAGATGATGATAGCCCACTCTAAATTGATCTAAAGGAATACAAAGAGCATGTGCCCAATGGCATAATGTTAAAGAGGGCTGAATATTGAGACCATCCGCAAATCTAAGAAGTGCATAGCGTAGAAGGCCATCTTGGGATGTAACCCCCCCGAAGGGTTGATCCAAGTAACCTTCACAAACAGTCTATAAATCTCATCTCTAGTGATTTTGTTAAGCTCTTTCCTGGTAGGTAAGAGTCAACTAGGTGTGTCTAAGGAATACCCAAAAGGAGGAAGCCAGTCTGTCGTAATACTGACAAATGCCAAAATATCTACAACACTTGCAAACCAACATCTAGAGAAACTTGAAGGGTTGGTTGAGGCGATGGCCTTTGAAGAGAGATAGGCCAAGTATGGGTATCGATCATGTCCCTTCACCATATTGTTTGTTTGCATCTGACAATGTGATGGAGGAGGATTTACACTTTCTTTGCTGAGGCCCAATCACAGTCAAGTAGGCATGGTCCCCACACCTTAGAGCCATAGAGGACTGTGGTTGGATAAGAGTATCCATGAGAAACATCATGGATGAGATGTCTTGAAAATGTTGTCTAAAACACTGTCTCTCTAGAAGGGCTATGGATCTATATCCTTTATTAACTCAGGGATGAAGAGCATGTCGCATGCTGAACAAGGACCTAAGAATTGAACCCCCAAATAGGTATAGGTGCTAGTGATCTCGATCTCCTCCTCTTCGAAGAAAAAATGAAGATCAGTGAGTAGCCTCTTTGATCCGTCGAAGATCATAACCTCGGTTTTACTCAAGCTGACCATCAACTGATGAAGATCACAAAAGAGGGCCAAGGCATCTAACTGTCTCTTATGAGGAAGTTATGACTCCCACTAGTTGACCTCTAGTTGACCACCATTGTGTTGAGTGGATTCCACATCAACTCTCATTACCCACACATGTGGATCTAGTCATATGTGGACTTTCAAGAACATTCTAGAGGTTCCAAAACCCTAACCATAATAGGGAGTTGAGTCATGTACAAACTCTAAAACTAACCTTAGACAACTATCAAGCTATGTTAAATATCAGCCCATTAGGAGGAGAAGGAGTATCATTCGGATGATGTTTTGGTATTGTTCCATAGTTGAGCAACAACAAGGGAGTGATATTAGAGCAGAACAAAGGAAGTAGGAGATCCTGTAGTAGCTATGCAGGCCACAATGTCAGAGGTAACTCCATAATGAGTACCACTTTCTTTGTTTTTGCATTGCATATTGGAGAAGAAAAGAGCAAGGCATAGTCCTCACTTATGGCTGGGTTTTTTCCATAGTAGATTTTCCCGGGGTATATCTTGTGTTATTTTGCTCTAGTTATTTTCCTTTCAGTTCTTGTTGATTTATCATTCTATGGAATTCAACTAACATAATGAATTAAGTTGTAAGATCTGTTGTAATGAACTGTTCCAGTGGGATATCCATGGCAGTTTATATAATATAGACATTCTTGGACTTGAATCTTCCATCTTACCCTTCTTGTAACCTTTCTTGCTTCCCTTCTTCATCTTGTTGATGAAGGCTACTTCTTTTGATTCCTTCTGTTGCACTGAAAAGGACTCCAACGTGATCTATTTCTGCATAAGGTCATCCCAAAGCTTCATGAAGGTAGGCAACTTCTCACGAGCACAATCATCTTAGACAAAAGACCTCCAAGAATAAACATGTCCATTCAAAACAGTAGACAACGATTCCTTATCTTCCACCATTGTCCCTATGGTAGCTAATATTTTTGAACTTGGACTTGGATTCAAAATTGGCCAAGGGTGAACTTGGACTAAGTTGTAAACCAACTTGGTTTGAATTTTATGACCTGGTTTACTAAAAAATGTGTAAAATATTAAAATTTTAATGAATTTTTTTAAAGAATCCAAACACAAAATACATAAAGTTTGCTCATGTATATTGTAATGAACATAATAAATAATAAATAAGCAGTGATAAATATTAATAAAGCTTGGTGGGTTAGCTCAAGTGGTTGACGGTCTCAGGGTCAAATCCTCAGATGGCTATGTCGGGGCCTCACTCGATGTCCCCACCGGGTTAGGCCCCGTAATCAGGGTTGGCGGTTTACCTCGTGTACCATCCTTAAAAAAATGGGAAAGTACCTGAGGGTTTCTCGAGCGATGTTCCATCATATATATATATATTAATAATATTAATAAATTAATTAAGTAATTGAATGAAAAGGAAAATGAAGAGGCACCTTATGAAAGGTGGCTTCTCATCACCAAGGCAACTCTTGCGTGGGTATTTATACAAATATCATTCTCTCATTGAAAATCATTTCTTATCTTATCAATATATATTTATTTATTCATGGAGTATTGTAATCTGGCTTATCTATGTTGGTTATGTTTTGTAAAAATGAAGTTTCTTCGTTTCATTGGTATCAGAGCACTCTGATTCTCGGACACGTGCTGATTCTAGCCCTTGGCCATATTTTGACTTTTTAGTCATTAAATTCAGAGTTTCTCTGAAAATTGCTCTTTGACCACTTGATTCTCCCCACCAGTAGGACGAATCGATGCCCATCCCACCTGCTCGCTTCAGTCCTCTCCAAACCCGTCCCCTTCATTCCCTCATCTCGCACCTCTACGCACCCTTCTTTCCTCATATCTATATTCCATGTCATCCCTTCTTGCCTTCTCCCTCATGTCTTTGCGCCTCCACTCCTCACGCTGTTTCCCGCTATCATTCCTATTCCTTTCGTAACACCAAGCCGATTCTAGCCTGCTCCTCCATTCTTCAACCCTCCAACTGCCCCACTTCTCTCCACTTCCTCTCTGCTTACGCATTACTTCGTTCCATCTCTGCGCTTCCATCCCTGCGCTACCCACTTCA
Organism: Pseudotsuga menziesii; assembly: GCA_001517045.1. NCBI lineage: Eukaryota > Viridiplantae > Streptophyta > Pinopsida > Pinales > Pinaceae > Pseudotsuga > Pseudotsuga menziesii. The sequence goes on from LPNX010395578.1 coordinate 340,628, forward strand.
CCCCACGCTAATCTTTGTGTGTGCCTCTCGCATGCCCTCCACCCCTTTCCCTCACAAACTCTCCCCTGTCTTCTACGTGGCCCCCACGCCCTCCTTCCACCATTGCTGCTCCCACCTCCGCCACTACCTCCCACAACCCTCCTACAGCTCCTCCACCATTTCCTTCCACAACCATCCACCACCCCCGCCCTCTTTCGTGCATCCTTCCATTCACGGCTTCCCCCTTGTGCGCTGCCACCTCTGCGCTCCATCCTTCTTCACCCGCGCTCCTTCTGCACCATCTCTGCCACCTCCGTGCTACTCTTTTGCACCATCTCTGCCACCTCTGCCTTCCTCTTCTGCACCATTGTCCTCCATCACCATCACCATCGCTGCCACCTGCTCCTTGCCCGACCTACACCTCAAACCTTAGCTCCCGCCCTTCCTCCCCCTACCTGTGGCTCTTCTCCTGCCCATGCGCTTCTCTCGCACTCCCTCCACTTCTCCCTCACACTGTCACCTTGCATCGCCGCCTCCATGTCATCCCTACACACATCAATCGAAAATATATATATATATATATATATATTATAATAATATTTATTTTATTAATATTTTATTATTAAAAAATATAATAATAATAATAATATTATTATTATTATTATTATTTTTAAATGGAGTTTCATGGCGAAAAACAAGGAAGATTTCCAAGCAATTTAAAAACTTATGTTAGTGTTATTTCAAATAAAAGGAACAATTAGAGGGAAAGACATTACTATTTCTATTACTCTCGACGAATGCAATAATTATATTAGTGATGAGTTTGCTAATGAGTTAGCGATTCCAGAGTTAAATATAGGTGAAAGGTTAGACTTTTGGAATAACAAAGAATATGCAATAAGCAATTTACAATTGAACATTGGAGATGAGACTAGTGTCTCGCAATTTATAGTTAGATCCTTGTGGAGTAATGACGGTGACCTAATTTTGGGATTACCGTGGCTAGAAACATTGGGGACTTTTATCTTAAATGCCGAAAAGAAGTTTATGACATTTCCTTACAAAAAGAAGAAAATCACATTGCAGGACATTAACATGAAGTCAGGATTATAAGTCGCGTCATTTGAAGACTTTAGAGAAATATCGAAGATGATGTCCCAAGGAGATGGGAAATCAATACAGATGATACACAAGGATTTTGACAAGGTTATTGCAAGTAAAGAAGAAGAGATCTCTCGTTTAGAAGATCATAACCATAAATTACTTCTGCAAATCAAGAAGGAAAAGGATAAAGTTCAATGTAGTCAAAAGTTAGAAGAGAAGATTCAAGCTCTCCAACAAAAATTACTGGGAAAAGACGAAGAAAATTTTGCCCTGAAGAGGGTTAAATCAGGAACTAGAGGAACAAATCGTGAAGTTAAAAGAGGACAAACTGTCACATGACGAAAGGTTTGAGAAGATCCAAAATAATAATAATGTATTAGAGAAGAAATTAGTTCAAATCTAGAAGGAAGCATCTAGACTATCCAGAAACTAATTCCAGTTGAGGAAGAAGAAACGAATACAAATTTGGTTCCCATCACAATTCAAAAGGAAGTCAATCCAACAGAAAAACAAGCAACAAGAACTCCTTACCGACACCCAAATTACAAAAAGCATTTTGACCAACAACAGGGTCAAAATGAACATAAACAAAGGAGTTATAAATTCAGAAGCGAAAGAACACAAAATCTACAACCTAAGCAGAAAACAAGAAGATTTATCCAACAAGACGATCAACAATCACCTCCGATGAAAATAGATCTTGGATGGACCACATCACAGACGGTGCGACATGTTTTCTTTGGAGTTCATAACTCGTATTGTCTCATTTCATCAAGTGTCGCAAGTATTAAAATAACGGATCGAAAGATGACATTACAAGCAAGAAATCAGACATAAGCCTTGTCTTCAATAAAACTTTGAGGACAAAGCTTTCCTTAAGGGGAAGGCAATGTAATGAACAAAATAAATAATAAATAAGCAGTAATAAATATTAATAATATTATAAATTAATTAAATGAAAAGACAAATGAAGAGGCACCTTATGAAAGATGGCGTCTCATCACCAAGGTAGCCCTTGCATGGGTATTTATACAAATGTCATTCTCATTGAAAATCATCTCTATCTTATCAATATATATTTATTTATTCATGGATTATTGTATTTTGGTTTATCTACGCTGGTTATTTTTTGTAAAAACGAAGTTTCTCCGTTTCATATATACTACGCAAGGGTGAATATATCAAAATAACACCAAGTGCAATACATATCCGAAACAAATTACATAAGCAAATAGGCTCTAATTACACATGTCAACATAATCATCATCAAATTCATCATTGTTGTTGGAAATGGGATCCTCAACATAAGCTACAAAACCATCCTTTGGCTTGGAGTCCTTGGACTCGTCGAACTCCTTAGGGACATCACAACGAGTAGAAGTAGAGGCTGCATGGCTAGTCATTACCACGCCTAGTGCTATGCCTACTACTTGTGGATCTGAATCCAAATCAATACACCTCAAGACATTATCTAGATTCTATATCAATATCATAATCAAGATCGAACACTGTCGAGTCTCCTCTACCCATTCTGAGGTTAGATCAATATCATCCAACACAATGGGATCTGTACTAGGTCTTTTGTTGAGTAACTAGTTGCACCTTAGCCAAAGTTGTATTGCACGAAGATGAGATTAATAAACCAATTTTGTTCCAAATGTTTTCTCTTGTTCGTGTGAATTCGCTCAAAGTGAGTCCAATTGGGCTCACACCCAAAAGCACTACAAGTTGACTTGGGACTTGAATTGCAAACTTTTTCATTTGAGGACATTGGCTACGAAATATCTACCACCAATGTGATACTAAGGAAAAGTTAGTTCAACATATTAACTTGTGACTTTGGCGTAAATTTCAAGTATTTAAAGTTTGAAGTTTTAAACAACTGAACTTAATAGAACTTTGGAATTGTGTATCTGGTTGGTCCACATCTCATGCAATCTTTGCTAGGTTTTTTCCAAGGCACCTATGGCTCTAGTGAAAGCATTGATTTATCAGTGTATTTCCAATTGCAAGAGATGTGGACCAACTAGGTAAACAATTCCAAAGTTTTATTAAGTTCAGTTTAAAACTTTAAACTTTAAATGCTTGAATTTTTAGGTAAAGGCATAATCTAATTTGTTGAACTAACTTTGTCTTTGTAGCATATTAGTGGGAGTCATTTGGTAGCCAATGTCTTCAATGCAAAAGTTTGCAATTTGAATCCCAAGTAAAACTTGAAAGCATTGATTTGGTGGTGTATTTCCAATTGCTCACTCTCATTAGGGACCATGCACTTAGGCTAAGTTGCCAGGAAACTTGGGTACGGGGATGGGTGCGAGGACAGGGATGCCACTTTTTGAAAAACGGGACTTGGGTACGTTGGGGACACTATATATATATATATATTTTATATCTATAAATTTATAAATTATATTGTTCAAGATTGTGTAACTTCATAAGATATTCTTCTTGTATTATTGATGTGTCATTCTGTATTATTATTGTGCTCCCTTTCGAGATATTATTATTGTAATCAATCATGTAAATTACCTTGAAATAATCAATGTAAATCCCTTCAGTTGGGTCGGCCCAGAAGATTCTAGAAAGAACATATTATATTGTACCATTGTAAAGTCGGCCTTGGCAGATTAGCAAGTCAGCCCCATAAGGAAAAAGTCACTTAGAAAACATGTATAAATAGGGGAGGTGCTCCCCTCATTTGGACACATCACTCACTCAAGCAATTCGCTCGTGAGAGAAAAAGAAGAACAAGTTCGCTTGGGAGATAAGATAAGATAAGATATTTTTATTTATGTTCACTAATGACCACAAAGTAGGTCAACGGGACTGTCGGTTACAATGCTGTTCGTGCATGTGGGTGGATCAAATGATCTCCCTTAAAAAGAAGTACAATACAAGAAGTAATACAAAAAAGAAGTAAAAGTGTACAAAGCGAGCTGGGATGGAGCATGGGAGAGCTCTCGCCCCAGTTTCAACACTGTAACCCTGCACAGGGGCAAAGAAGCTCAAGTGGGCAGGATCCAAGAGCCAAAGCAACCGAGGAAGGTCTAGTACTCCTAACATCTGAGGCTGAAAGAGGAAAACTGAGGGAAGTGCAATAGTGTCTACTGGCTCGAATAGGAGCTGGTGGGCACGGGGTGTCCTCTGGAGTGATGTCGGTGAGGTTTGGAGGGTCTTGTGCGCCTCTCGGAGGAAGGTTTGGTGCGAAGCTGCCGCAGAGGTCTCGTGGGTCGAGAACCATCAATCTTTATTGATCTGGGAACTGGATCGGTATCCGAGTCTGTAGATCTCTTGGTGCCCTTGGAAGGTGTAGCACGCTGAAGAACATCGTGATCTTCTATGTGGTATCTGGTCTGGCAGGGGACTGGAGGACCTACGCTCGAAGCTTGAAAGCCTCCTGAATATAAAGTGCTAAGCATCTCTCATCGGTGTATCTGAAGAAGGCGGCTAGAGTTTGAGGTCCCCTAAACAAGCAGTGGAAGCATCCTCTGATCTCGTAGCATATAGGGCAACTAAAGATAAAGTGTGACTCGATTTCCACTTCCTGTAGATGACATAGCTGGCAGATCCTGTTTGATCTATCAATCTGATGGTCTGTCTCTACTCGAAGTCTATGGGATCCTACTCTGAGCTGTCTGAGAGGGATCCGAAGAGCATGCATCCAATGGCGAAATGTGTACTGGGGTCGGACAATGAACCCGTCTCTAATCTCCAAGAAGTGTTCAGCATAAAAGGCCATCTTTGGGTGTAGTCCTCCTGGAGGATTGACCCAAGCAACCTCGATGTACTGCTTGTAAACATCCTCTCTGATGATCATATTCAACTCCTGTCGGGTAGGTAGAAGGTGACCGGGGGCATCCATAGAATACCGAAACGGGGGGAGACGATCTAACTGGATTCTCACTGATGTAAGAAGGCTTGAGACTCTTGTGAACCAACATTTGGCTTTGCCTGAATGGTTAGCGCAGGCAATGGTCTCCGTAGAGGTATAGGCTAGGTAAGGGTACCTGTCCCAACCTTTTGATGAGTCAGTTAACCGCTGGATCTGATGCAAGAAGGAAACCAATCTGAAGACTGTCTCAAGACAAAAAGGCTGGGCTCCAAACTCAGCCAGGATAATGTGTTGCGGCACTGTCTGCTTACATTTGATGATACGCCGAAGAAAAAGGATCTGGGGACTCTCAGATGAGGCCCAATCCGACTCGAGTAGAGAGGGTCCTTAAATTTCTGACCCATAGAAAACAATGGGACGGATCAAGGTATCTAATAGGTTCATTTTGGATGAGATGTCCTAAAAGTGGTAGCGAAAACACTCTCTCAAGAAGGGCTAGGGACCTATTCCCCTTGTTGATTCGAGGCTAGAGAGCTGGTTGTAGACTCAAGCAGGGACTAGAAAAATGCACTCCCAAGTAAGTATAAGCATTGGTGATCTCGATTTGCTCCCCCTTGAATATGAAACGGAAGTCCGAGGTTTTCTTCACCCCATTGAAGATCATAACCTTTGTTTTGCTTAGATTCACTGTCAGCTTCCGAAGGTCACAAAACAGGGCTAAGGCATCAAGCTATCTTTGCAGACCTTCCGGGGAGGAAGATAAGAGTACTACATCGTCTGCAAAAAGTAGGATAGAGATTAGGACATGGTGGAGGAGGCACCCATCTGCTTCCTGAATATGCTCATGGAGAAAGGCCTCCAACTCATCAATGTAGATTTCAAACAGGGTGGGGGATAGAGGCCGAACTTGTTTCACCCCAATGGTGCTACGGATGAACTTAGATAATCCTCGAGCTGTGCGAAGGCGACCACGGACGGATTCATAAAGGCGCATAATAACTGTCAGTAGGATCGTCGAGATGCCAATGTCTCTGAGCCGCTGCAATAAATATTCTCTTGAAACTGAGTCTAAGGCTTTTCGGAAGTCTACAAAGCAGCAATAGACATTTGAGGAACGGTGGCGTGCCTCCTCAATCACGACCCGGAGAGTAAAAATGTGTCGATAGTCTGATGTGCTAGTCTGAACCCTGCCTGACCTCGGCCTCTAAGATTTCTCTGCTCAAGATCGCTGGAAAGCTTCATATGGAGAACAATGGCATATGACTTAGAGAACGTGTGGCCTACCATGATTGTTCTGTAGTTGTTGGGATTAGAAGTGGATCCTGACTTGTGAATCGAATAAATGATATGATGAGACCAAACTGGAGGAAACCCTTCACGCACCACGTGATTGAAGAGATCAACCAAGTAGCTAACCATAACCCGAAGACCATGCTTGAAGAACTCTGCTTGGTATCCTTCCTTGTCTGTTGATTTGCTGCTGCTCATCGCCCGGATGGCCTCCGTGACATCGCTGTTAGTGAAGAGGTGGCAGAATGAAGGAGGGGAAGCAACATGAATGTTGGCTTGGCCGGGAATGTCATAGAGATTGGAGGTGTGGGAAAACATGGAACCAGGGTCGAGTTCGTAAGAGAGAGGGGAGCGCCAGGAGAGGATGGTACGCCAAAATTGCTTGGGCGAATGGACAAGGAGAATTAAGAGTTCCCGTCTTCTCTGAGAGACAAATTGTTGTTTCTTGCAACGAAGAAGACGACGATAAGATCTTTGAATGTCGGGGTAAGTAGAACGAGAGTGGAGGAAGGCATAACAGAGTTGTCGGTGGAGGGTTTTACATTCTTCATCCTACCATTTGTTCATGGGACAAGGGCCAGGTTTAGGGGTGGTAGAGGTGGTGGGAGTGGAGTGGGGAAGGAGTTAAGTGCAGCTTCCTAGATTGCAAATGAGAGGCATTGGCACTTGGCAGAGGCCAAGTCGAGTGAGGAAAAATGGGCTTTAGGGGGAAGAGTCTAGCGAAGAGCAGATAAGATGTCAGGGTCGCCCTCGTCGAAGTGAAAAGTGGTCCGAGGTAGGTGTTGTCCGCCGATTGCACACCAGCAGCAGAAATCTTCCGAAAGCTGTCTCCTCACTTGGGAAAGTGGGAGAGGTGTGACCTTGGGGGCAAGCACAGA
>LPNX010395578.1:348001-406097 GCA_001517045.1 Pseudotsuga menziesii
AAATTCGGGAGACTCTTCTAAGTTCCCTCCGTTGAAGACATGTCGGGCCCGCCCAGTATCCTAGGCTGGTATCACCAAGATTGACCAGCTAGCCGAGAATCTAAGACAGCGGGAGGTTCCGACGCCTCTACTAGGAAGTACTTTGGAAGAATCCCTGCAACGCCGGTGCGTTGGTTACGGGTGTTTAAGTATTATTAAATTACTCTTATAGGGTTTGAAGATCCAGTGCCGTTTCTGGGTATTCCGATCTGGGATCGGTTAGAGCATACTCTGGCAAGGAGGGGAGGGAGTTAATTAATTAAAAAGGGTGTGTGTGTTGAAGGTTTTATTAAGTTGATTAATTAAGACTCTCCGACAGAGAGCGCTCTTGACCCTGCCTTATGACAGTGGTTCAAGAGACTTAGCTAATCTAGATGAGACTAATGCAGGGATTATGCAAACCTAGGATGCTCTTCGATAGAGAGTGCTCTTGACTTGTGTGTTTTTGCAAGTTCAAGAGTCTTACTTAAGAGTTAATTGATTAAACAATGTGAATAAAAAACAAATATGACTTATTAAACTCTCTGACAGAGAGCACTCTTGATCCACCTTATGGTGTGATTCAAGAGATTTAAGCAGTTGATTTACTTAAAAAGATAAACAATTTAAAAGAGTAATCAAATTAATTAATGAATTAGAAGTGATGGATTAACAATTAATATTCTAAGCATAAGATGCAAATAATGATGAAGACAAGCAATTCTAACCTATGCATACACAAGTAAACACAACACAAGCCTCCCCAAATGGGGGAGGATGAGAGTGGGGACTTAAAACCCCCACTCAAACAAAAGTACTTTATTGAAATTATTACAATTTGCCTTTAGGAATTTAATCCCTGAAAGGGCTTTTCAAATAAAAGCATACAACTCTACTATCATTAAAATTTGCGTAAAAAAGAAGAGAGTGATTTACTTTTACTTGAAACTTTTCTCGAACTTTGCAAAAAGGGAAAAGAAGAAGTTTGAATGAGAGCAAAAGTGTAAGGCAAAGAAGACTGAAAATAAGAAGAAAAGGATAGGAAGAACGAAGGAAAACAAAGAGAAGGTCAAAGACAAGAAAATGGAAGAATAGAGCAGCCAACTATGAGGCCAAAGGAGTATAAAAAATGATGAAAACGGGGCAGCGATGAAGAAGGAAGATGGCTGTCATAAAAATCAAAAAACAGGACAGCAAACAAAAAGGAGAAGAAAAAGCCAAAAACAAGATGGAAGAAGGGCCAAAAACTAGGGCAAAAAGAGGCAAAAAAGAGGCATAAACTAGGGCACACTAGGGCTGTCCAAAAAGAAGAAAATGAGTGGTAAAAAGAGTAAAACGGGGCAGCGATGAAGAAAGGATAAGAAAGGGCAAAACCAAGCAAGGAGGAAAATGATAGCAAGCAAGAAAAACAAGGGGATCAAGGAGCAAAGAGAGAACTAGAAGAGGGAAGTTCGGTAACCAAGAAAGTATTTGAAATTATGGATGGAACCCAAGAGAGAGAGCTAGACTCCCAGCTTTCTTTTTGTATTTTGAAGAAGAAGATCTTTGTAGGTCCTGCAATGAAAGTGTTAGATTAAAAAGGTTGCTTGAAGCTTGGGATAGAAGCAGTTGAGCTCACACCCTTCTTCAACCTGTGAAGCCTGAAAACACACTACAACTCAACACAAAACGTGAGATCAAAATACATGCTAGTATGCTAAGAAAATTGAATCATGATCAACATTACGTATATACTGATTACTCATGTCCATCAAAATACTAATCTACTTCGCATAAACAATAGAGTTGAACTACAAATGATTGTTCTACTGTGCCAACAATGGCCCTCTTGAGCTAACAAATAAACAATTTAATCTCACATAAGCATTAAAAAAAAAATAGGGGTTAGAGACAATATCACCTCAACCAATTGCAAAAAACTACCACATCCAAGAGCTCATGGACCTCCAAAGTCTGATCTTTATTAATGAATTAAAGCAAATGCTTGATACAAATTTCTCAGAGTAACTCTGCTACAAAAGTCCATGCAAATAGAGCTGAAAGAGCCTCTTTTTAACAAATGAGAGAGTGCTAAAACCCTAAAACCAAAAAACCAACCCTAACCAGCTTAGCCACCTAACAAAGAGCCCAAACCTAAACCGGAGAACCAGAAGTGAGGGGAGGCCTCCACCTAGGCAAGACGCCCCCACTCCAAACCTGTGCACTGAAAACAAGCCAAGGATGAGGCCACATGTGTGAGTCGGGATGTAGGTAAGCTCATCCTTTAAGTCTGGCAGGATCCTGAGCTAGGTTTGAGAAGCCTACTGATGGTGTAAGCTTCAGTCTTCACCTCGATCAAATCACCGGACCAATGAGAGCTCTCCATCTCATATTTAGCTGGAGATGACATGTCTGATAATTGATAATAAATTAATTGCTCTCTTAATGATGACTGAAGCTGAGTTATGATAACTCCAATCATCATAAGTGTTCCATGAGATGTCATTTAGCCTTTTATTTTACTGAATTTGGATTAATTTGGAGAGTTTTAGTTTTCTCCAAAATAATCATTTTTTTACTCAAAACTAACTTTTTTGAGTAAAAAGGCATTATGTGTCCGATTGCTGATCAAAAAGTTGGCTCTGACTGGCTGGCTGATCAAGAATGATTTTTGGCTTAAGGTTAGAGCCTTCAATCACTGAATTCTGAGTCCGGATCACGAACGGGTTTTTTCCATTTAATTTATGGAAAAATTAACCCAAAAAACTTAGGAAAAGTAATTAAAAATTAAAAAATTAAAAAAATAATTTTTCACTGTTCGAAAAAGATTTTTTCGAAATTTTTTTATGTGTCCATATGACTTAGGACATGACCATGATCTATCTAAATAATGTCTAGTAGGCTTATAACACTCAGTTGGGCTCTAATAACCCCCCAAGGCCCAAAATTCAACATCGGCCATTCTAGCTTTGGAGGAAGCGGGAGAAAACGTCGTCAATTATACTCGGCTGAAGGCAAAGCATAATTGTCAGGGGCAAAAAACTCCCTGGAATACCCTATTTGCAATTCTACGTCTTAGGAGACCGAACCACTCAAAAATATCCTACTAGCACATTTTATTACAAACCCCGCGGGGCCATGGTCAAAATTATTCAAATAAAAAAGTGACTAGCCAATATTGGCTAGACAAGTAGACGGATCAACTGATACACTAGAATCAGACTTTGAACAAGTCTGTCAACCGGCGGCTCCTCAGGTAACCCAACCTATGGTACAAAAAGTTGGATAACAGTAGGGAGGGGGGGCTTTGCAGGGAGGGAGCGGTTGGAAGAAGAGGGTCAAACTGGAGGGAGAGAGAAAGAAGTGCATGGTCAATTAAAGAGATGGGAGAAATGGAAAGGTCTCGAATGAAAGGGAGTAAGTTCTGGCTGGCTAGAGCATAATCCACCACACTAGCCCCACCTCCATGTGGTCGGCATGTGAAAAAGTGAGAGTCCGGGAAGCAAGGAAGGCCGTTCAGGATAAGCAGCTCGTGGGACTCACCTAATTGTAAGAGATGTTTGCCATATGCTGTAGTGGGCCCCAAGGCATCTTCTGAAGTTCAGTGAAGACTTACCGAGACCGGGTCGATCCCCTCGGTACAGAACATGTCTTCAGACCGGTTGTGGAGAGGAATCTGAAGGTCTCTGGTGCGAGCATTAAAATCCCCCATAAGTATGACATCCTCGTCAGCAGAGTACTGGGTGATGCCAGTATACAAGTCCATAAAGTGGTCCCCGTCCCCTCCATTGTGGACTGCGAAGTAGACGTATCTCAGGGGGGAGATGTTGGTTTTGACCCGAATCCACATGAATCTGGCGTGCTCGTCGACGACCATCAGTGAAACCCTGCTCCTAAGGGAGTCTCTAACTAGGCAAGCAACTCCTCCTGACCCCCTGACTCCACCATAACTCCTTGTTTCCTATCTGCAGAATGAGAACCAGTGGTAACCTAGGATGTCAAGGAGAGGCCGCACAGGGCTCGCATGAGTCTCGGTCACGAGGAGGATATTAGCCGATGCGAGTGCGTTGTACAGAAGGCCTGGTGATGACCAGAAGGACCCATTTCCATTCCAGCAGCGGACAGTAATGTTTGTGCCCTGACACCTCTCCAGTCGGGCCTGTCATTTGGAGCTTCCTGTTTGAGGCGTCCACCCTAGAGGGAAAGAGTCTCGAATAACCGCCCAAAGATTCCTGATAATTGCCCATTTACCTGCCTGTCTTGCTGCTACGACCTGTTCCCTGGACTATTTAAGCTCTGCAACTTGTGCTTTGGTAAGGTCCTTGTCAAGGAATATCTTGTTGGGAAGTGAGAATAATTTATGTTTAGCTTTGAGGGCACAGAGCCTATCTGTTGCATTTCAGAATATAATAAAGAGGGTGGAGTCGTGGCCCACCCAAGCTTCGTCCAAGGTTGTATCTCATATGCCAAGAGAATCCCACATGAAATCGACTCCTACCTCCATAGGGTCTGAAGAAGGGAGAGTTAGAGGAAGACCTCTTACTTTCAAATTCAATTCCCTTGTTGGTCTGGTCCGGTCCTTGACTAGTTTGGCTTGCACGACCTCCTCAACTGCTGTGAAAGGGGAAGTGCTTTTGTCTTTCCCTCGAACTACCTGTGCCCATGAGTTAATGTGCGACTCTGTTTCCTGTTTGAGGGAGGCTTGTTGGGATCTGATTTCCTCTTGGAGAAGACATCTTAGTCTTGGGTTTTCTATCTTGTCTTATTCTCGAGATGTTTGTGTGGAAGAGCATTTAGCTCTTGGATTGTAATAAAAGACATTGAACTTACTGGCGAATCTATACTGAAGAAGTTTGCTAGGTTTTTCTCTCGTGAAGGGTTTCCTAGAGGAAAATCTTTGTGTACTCTTGTTTATGTTGTGCTCGTCTTTCTGTTAGTGATCCAATTCTACATGGTTGTTGTATTATGTAGCAAATTGGTTGAAGATCTAACATAACCATTGTTAAAGTATAAAATTCTAACATATGATACATATTGAATTTAAATCATTTTCATTGTACATATACATCAATTTGCATCCATATGAATCCAAACCATTATACACAAATATGCAAAGTTCCTCAAGTATGCATAGTTTTTCATGTATATAGCAAGGGTGCATACACAAGTAAAAAAACATAAAGTGCAATCCATATCTGACCCAAAATACATAATCAAAGAGGTTAATTGGTCTATAGAGTCCAAGAAACTTCATGCTACAACAAATAATTACATATCTAAATCCTTATCTATATTGGGATCTTATTAATCAATAACGCCCTATGCCCCCTCCTCTAGGCTCTAGCCCTTGCCTCTACCTTGAATCTTGAAGTTTACAATTTTGGTGAAACTTCCTAACTGTTGAAACAAGGTAGAAAAAGCTTCCCATGCTTAATAAGTGACTTTGCTTGAGTGAAGGGTACATTTTTTTTAAGGTCATGATAGAAGAGTTCGACAATAAGCACCACCACTGTCAAGGCACATAGAAAGGTTGATGTGCTTGAATAAATGCCAATCCTATACCCTCATACATGATAGAAACCAGTGGAAACGTTGCAATCCTGAAATCCAGAAAACTATTAAGTTTGTTCAATTTTGAATGGGTTCTAAAATTCTACTTTTCGCATATGAAGTCCAATGAGGCTGGAACCACTCTCAAACATCCCAAAACAATTAACGATAATTTTAAAAATTTAAATAAAAGGATAGAAAAGGACAGATAAGGATAATGTCACTTTTACTTTAAGAATTTAAAATCACTTGTACAAAATTGGTTGGGCTTGTGCCAAATTGGCCCCTAGGCATCCCCAAAACAAAGGTACCCTGTACAAAATTGGTCCTTGGGTGTCCCCAAAACAAGGGTACCTCGTCCCCTCTGCAATCAAAGTCCAGTAAATCCATGACAAATGTCTCAGGTGCTTTGTCCAAGTTTTGGTTACAACATGGTACAGTAGGGCATATTACCACTCAAACTTGCACATCTTTGTAAATCAAGGCTATGTAGACCTAATGCTAGTGACAATAAGCCCAAGAGAGAGTTAAATCCAATGTCACCATAGTTTAACCTCTCAACACTTCCAGTAACTCCAAATCTAGGGGGAGACCCTAATCAGTGAAAGATACCTACAACCACCAACAAGCCACAAATACCTTCCATGAAACCTTAATAGCTATGATCAGTGCCTTACCAGAGTCGAGCACTATCAAATCTAGATACAAGAATCATATGTAAATGGAGTTATTCACTTTATCACAACCCCTAGTTAAAATCACACATTTTGAGGCAATTTCTTGTCTCCCAAGGCAATGCCACACTTCCCAAGGAAGGCACACCAAAAAGTGCACCCTTAAGGGAAAGAGGACAATTGGACTAGGTCAAACTTGAGGATAAGCTAGAAATACTAAACACCCTCCAATTCAAGAATTACGAGGGATACACTGATCCCAATTTACTTCCTCAAAAGAAGATGCCCTCTAGGGTTTGTGGTTAAAACCGTAGGGAGAATTTTTAGAGTGGGTTAGAAAAGGAATTCACGACTATTTTTAGATTTTTGAATTTATCTAGGTTTTTAGGGCTTTTTCCATTGTAAATTATTTCTATGCATAAAATAAAATAAAACATGTAAAAGAAGAAAGTTGAAGGACAGGGCATTAGATTCTTGTCTCAAACCCTAGGGCTATGAGATTGAGGCTAACGTCCCCCTTAAGATGGCTTCCAATACTTGCAACTAGGGAAAAGCTAGCAACCTCTAGGGTTAGATAGCAAAACCCTAATTAGGGCAGATAGAGAATTCCAAGGCCCAATAGAACAAAGGAGATCTCCTTGGTAGGAAGGTCTCCTCAAGCAAGTAGACAAAATGCTAGCAAACAAACCCTACCTTTTCCCAAAAGCACTTCGAGAATGATGTTAAACTAGGGTTAGGATATAAACTTATCAACATAAATAGGGAGAATTACTAATCCTTTTAACTTGAATTCCTTGTGCCACCAAGATCGGGTGCTAGGTGCCTCAACCAAGGGTAGCTAATCCCTGAAGAAGGTCACATAGCCCATAGATCAAGGATAGGAGTACATCACGTGCCCAGACCTGGTCTAGGACTTATGGTGATAACCTGGTAACTGACCAGGTGCCTCAGCCCTAGGTTGCATCAATTGACTCAATGTCAAATACTTGGTAACTGACCAAGCACCTCCATAGTCCCCCAGTCCTAGATTGGTTCAAATTCTGGTAACTAACCACGTGCCTCCATTCAAAGAATGGCCCGTCATCTTTAGGATGAGTCCACCAGTCCTAGACTGGTTCAAGTTCCTGGTAACTGACCAGGTGCCTCCATTCAAAGAATGGCCCCTCAGCTCTAGGCTGAGTCCTCCAGTCCTATACCGGTTCAAGTTCCTGGAAACTGACCAAGTGCCTCCATTCAAAGAATGGCCCCTAAGCTCTAGGCTAAGTCCCGCAGTTATAAACAGGTTCAAGTTCCTGGTAACTGACTATGTGCCTTCATTCTCCAAGAGAATGGATCTCGACACTGCTTAAAAGAAATCAACACTCCCTCTCAGTGAGAGAGCTATTCTCTGCCATGCCAAGCTTGACACGAAAGTACACAAACTTTGTTGATGTCAGAGGCTTGGTCAAAATAATTACAATCTGTTCATCTGTACGGATGTATCGCAGCTTCAGAGTGCCTCTCTGTGTTAGGTCTCTGATGAAGTGGTACTTCATTTCAATGTTTTTTGATCTGTCGTGAAACACCGGATTTTCTGAAAGCTTAATGCAACTCTGATTATCACAATAATAATCATTGACTCAAGCTTTCCACTAAACAGGTCAGAAAGAAGTTTCCTAAGCCAAACTGCTTCCTTGAAGGCATCGCTGGCAGCAATATACTCATCCTCAACTGTACTCTGAGCTATGGAACCCTGTTTCCTGCTGGACCAAAAGATCATTGTCGATCCCATACTGAAGCAGTAACCTAATGTGCTTTTTCGGTCTACTGCATTGCCAGCCCAATCGGAGTCAGCATATCTGACTAATATTACTCCACTGTTGGAAGTATACCTGAGCCCATAAGTGATAGTACCTCGCACATATCTGAGTATATGTTTAGCAGCTACCCAGTGTATATGCTTCGGATCAAACATGAACTGACTCAGAGCATTTATTGTGTAACAGATATCTGGTCTCATGTGCACGAGATACATCAAGGATCCAATGAGCTGTCGATACAGAGTAGAGTTCACATCCTGTGAATTGGTGACCGAGTTTCGCAACATCTTCAAGTTCGTTGTCATGGGCACGCTCATTGACTTGCAGTCTTGCATCCCAAATCGCTGCAAGATATCAACTGCATACTTCCCTTGTGTTAGGAAGATCTCGCCTAGCTTTTGCTAGACCTCCAAGCCAAGAAAATAGTGCATCAAACCAAGACCCTTCATTTCAAATTCAGAGGTGAGCTCCCTCTTACTCTCAGTTATCAGTTGTTCCTCTCCAGTAAGGAACAACTCATCCACATACAAGACTAGGATCAAGATATGGTTATGAACAACCTTAAAGTATGGATTGGAGTCAACAATACTTTTGGAGAACCCAAAGTTGTGAAGGTAGCCATCAATCCTTGCTTACCAAACTCTCGGAGCCTGTTTGAGCCCATACAAGGCTTTCTTCTGTTTACACACATGGGACTTATCCCCATGAGTCACAAAGCCTTCTGGTTGTTCAATGTAGACTTCTTCATCAATTTTGCCATTGATGAAGGTTGTTTTTACATCCATCTAATGGGGTTTCCATCCGAACACAGCAGCAAGAGAGATGATAGTTCTGATAGTGGTATATCCAGCGACGAGCAAAAGTCGCATCATAGTCTATGCCATCTTTTTGAGTAAAGCCATGAGCTACAAATTTGGCCTTGTACTTTTCAATGCTGCCATCAGCAACATGCTTGATGTTGTAGAGCCATCTCGAAGTTACCACTGACTTTCTTGTTGGTCTAGGAACAACTTCCCACACGTCATTTTTCATAATTTAACTATATTCTTCAATCCTAGCATCATTCCATACCTGTTGGCTTGCTGATTCTTTGTATGTGGAGGGTTCTGCATTGATGAACTTTCTCATAAGGCCTGAGTACTTATCAGGCTTTATGCTTTCTTTGAAAGTTCTAGGTGGAGCTTTATGCTTCTCTGCTTCTTGCACGGTTTCTTGGTACCAAGAAGGTCTCCTTTTGGAAGGAGGAACCTCAAGTAGTTCTTCAACTAGTCTTTCAGAATCCTCAAGCACATTTGGAATTTGAGGCTCAAATTCTTCTTCCTCCCTCCTTTGGAAGCTCTTTTGTTTGACGAAACACAACTTCCTCATGGAATATCACGTCTCTACTAGCTTCAATGTACCTTTGTCCAGGAACATAGATGCGGTAAGCTTTTGAGCTTTCACTGTAACCAACAAATATGCCTTTCTTTTCGGAAGGCTCTAGCTTAGCCCTCTTTTCTTTTGGTGCATGAATATACACAGGAGTGCCAAAAATCCTCATGTGGTCAACTGCAGGTTTCTTGCATGAAAATACTTCTTCTGGAGTCTTTTCCCCCAAGATGGAATGAGGGCTTATGTTTGAATGTACACAACAGTACATGCAGCTTCAGCCCACAGAGATAAAGGAAGATCAAGGTTTGTCAGCATAGCTTTAGCAGCTTCACAAATCGTTATATTCTTCCTTTTTGCAACCCCATTCTATTGAGGGTTGTAAGGCACTGTCAGCTCCCTCTTGATTCCCGCTTCTTGGCAAAAATCATCAAACTCATTGGATTCATATTCATTATCTAACCTTAGGATACGAATGTGTCTTCTTGTCTGGTTTTCAATCAGAGCCTTGAACTCTTTGAACTTGTCAAAAGTTTCACTCTTGACTTTGAGAAAGTAGATCCAGGACTTTCGAGAGTGATCATCTATGAACAAGACATAGTACAAGCACCCACTCGAGGGTGAAGACATAGGCCCACATATGTCAAAATGAATCAAATCCAAGATTCCTTTAGATCTATTCTTGCTTTTGGAGAAGGATTTCTTAGTGTTCCTACCTAAAGCACAACCCTTGCAAACACCATCATGTTTAGGAGAAATCTCTGGCATACTTGTAACTATCTTTTGAAGGCCTAGAAGGAGCTGTATAGTGAAGGTGTCCAAACCTCCAATGCCACAACTCACATGGGTCAACTGTGTTGTGAACCAAAGCTTGTGTGGAATTCCCGGAAGCTTTGTAAAGAACTCCCTCTAGAACTCCAATCGATACAACTGAACTTAGCTTCTCATTCTTTGCCCATAGTAGGACCTTCTTGTCCATGAAGCGGACCCTGTAGCCCTTGTCTTCTAAGCCAACAACGGAGAGGAAGTTTTTCTTAGAACCAGGGAGATATAATATGTCTTCAATATGCAAAACTGTACTTGATTCAAGTTGAAGTGAGGTTGGGCCAACTCCTTCAATCTTGTAAGTGGTGTCATCCCCAAGTTCTACTCGAGTAGTGAACTTCTTCTTTCTGTAGTTGGTAAGTGCTTCACAGAAACCTATCATATGCCTAGAAGCACCACTATCTACTAACCAAGAGTTGGCACTGTTAGTGATGGATCCAGAAAGAGCAAATATCAGGTAGTATTCCCTTCTTGGTTCATCTTCTTTGGAAGGCTTAACATTTTACTTCTTCTTGGATTCTTCTTCTTTTGCTGCAAAAGCTTGGAACCTTCTCTTTGGCTGCCTGCAATCCTTGGCAAAATGTCCAATCTTATGACAGTTAAAACTTTCTAAACTTGAAGCACTTGAATGTTTACCTTGTGGTTTCTTTTCCTTCTTTTTCCAAGTGAAGGGCTTCTTGAACTTCCTTGTCTTAGCTGTAAGAGCAAGGCTCCCTTCCTTGGCGCCAATTGCTTTTCTCTAAACTCTTCCTTCTTCTTCCAAATAGTCATTCCAAAGTCTATCAAAGTTTGGCTGAGTTTCACGTCCACTTACAGCTGCCAAAAAGGTTTCCCAAGAATTGGGAAGACCATTGAATACAGTCTATACAAGATCATCATCATCCACATGTATACCAATAGCAGAAAGTTGATCTCTTACCTGTGCAATTTTGGGAAGAAGGGGGCAACTTCTTCATCCATGTTCATCTTCAATGTACGAATCTTTTTCTTCAGTACTCTCTTCTAGCTAGGTGCCTTCTTTTCATATAAATTCGTCAAGGTGTCAAAGCATTCTTTGGAGGTCTTCAATGGTGTGAAGGTGGGCATCAAGGCTTCCTTGACCGAGTCATCGATGATCCTCCTTTCCTTCGCTTGCTTTTTCTTGAATGCAATTCTTCCAGCATTAGACGTAGGTTCTTCTATGGTATTAAGAACCAAGTCATCAAGGGCATTTTCTTCCAAGGTGGCCATGATCCCTCAAGCCTTTTTTCCGATTTGAAAGTGTTGGTGGCCATCTCTAATTCACAAGTCTGTTATCTAAGCCTGCAAAATGTCCCAAGGTCTAGGAGGATTACAGTAATCTGCTCTCTTACTGTAATCTTCAGATGCAAAGCTATGATACCATATTGAATTTCAGCATTTGCATGTATTCTTTAAATTTTGCAGACTGTAATATAGATAACAATAAGACAAATGTAGTAGATAATCAAACATCACACAAAAGAACACCAGATGTTTTCATGGGGAAACCTTTAAAGGACAAAAACCCCAAAAGCATTAGTAATTCATCCCTTAAATGAGATGACTAAGTTTGTAGAAGAAATAAGAAATTTATCTCAGAATTATGAGATGAATGTTTTAACAATTTTTCAAACCCTAGTAGGCTTGAACAACATTACCAAACCCTAGCAGGCTTGACCAAAACCTGCCATGTGGAGGATAAAGACTAGTTGTCCGGAAAAATTCTTCTGCTACCCGAAAATTGTAGACTATGTCTGTTGCCCGAAATTGCAGACTGTCTGTTGCTCGAATTTTCTTTTTGCTGCCCGAATTTTTCTCTCTGCTGCCTGAATTTTTTCTCTGCTGCCCAAATTTTTCTCGCTGCTGCCCGAAATTGCAAACTTTGTCTTTTGCCCAAATTTTCTCTCTGCTGCCCGAATTTTTCTCTTTGCTGCCCAAATTCACTACTGGCTGCCTGAACCTTTTTTAAGCTGCTCAGATTATGTGTTGTGGTTTATACGGCTGCATGGATTGTGTGAAATGCTGCTGGGTACCAGCAGTAGGGGTTAGGGCAGCCTTTGCTGCTGCCCTAGTCTTCCACGAATGGCTAGCAGTGAGGTTATGCTTTGTAATATCCCAAATACTGATATTCTCTAATGTTCTATGATAGTGCTGACTCGCACACTCAATCTCATACAAATTTGCAAAATAATTGTGCATGCAAACTCGCCATGCAAAAATGCCCTAAAATATAGCCGAATTAGGGTTAGGGTTTTGCAGAGAGAAATTAACACTTACCACTGATATTTTGGCTGATAATGACACCATATATAGCTGCATGCATAAGGATCCAGATGGGTGGTCTAATAATGCTCTTTTCCTCTAGTGTTACCACCTCGCAGTACTATAAAAACCCTCCAGACTGAAGGTGACGTTTTTGTAGGAGGAGAGGTCCGTTCGAGCTGAAACTTTCTGAGCTTGTCCGTCTGTTGATGCCGGAGAGATAGCCTGGCACATGCAAAGGTTTGGCTGCCTCTAAGTGCCCCAACGAATTGATTAGCAGTTCTGTTGCTCACACCCCCAACTAATCTGTTTGGCTGATAGCTGCTCCAGGTGTGCAAACTGATGGCTGACAATCACTGCATACCGTAGGATAGGCCTACTAAGAAAGAGGAAGCTGACATGCGGAGGAAAGACTGGGTTTTGTGGTCCCATCGAATTCTTGCGTTTTCCCTGCTACTTCCAACTGCAAAACGTGGATCTGCTAATAACCCTTCGGAATGTGCCGAATCTCCGAATATTGTAGTATATGATGGATGCAATGGATAAACCTAGATGATCTATCCCAATAAGAGACTAGGGCAGATATCTCACTGTCGAACCCTCGCTAGCTGAAGACACCGTCTCCAACCCCAACTGCCGTGGTTGCACGTTGTGCTGCTGCTCGAAACTCCAAAATCAATCAACAATAACAATAGATATCTCCTTTAGTCCCATAACCCTTCTTAAATAGATCCTTATGCACTTTTAGGGTTTGCATGTCACTTTTAGGGTTTATGCTCACTTTTGCATGCATGCAATTCTAATTTCAAGTTGACTTTAATACTGAATAAATAAGGCCTGCATGCTCCGCATGCTTTAGGATATGAACTCTGATGGCCTTCTTTCTACACTGATGACTTAATAATACTGAATTGATGTACCTTTCTGCTCCTAGTGCTATCAGTCCTTAGTTATTCCCTTTTTATCAAAAACGGAACATTACAGTCCTCTCTCGCCAAAGATTGCTTGTCCTCAAGCAATGCCAACGCAACTCCACAATCAATCAAATGAACCAACTGAATCCAGGGATGATCCCAGGGTCCCAAATTATCCTAGGAGATTTGTAGCACCCTCTGCTCAAAGCACTGCACTGCACGGTACCATCACAAGATATCCCATGGAAGCCTCCTATAAGTAGAGTAACTAACCAGGTTGTGAACGAGGTACCATCACAATAGACCTCCTGAAAGCATCCTCTAGCAATCACTAAACTGTCAGTCACTGTAATCCCATGGTCCCAAATCTATTTGAGAATTGCAGAGGTCAAAATGCATCCACCGCTACCTTGCATAGTATCGACACAAGGAGCATCATGTAGACTCCCAAGTAACGCCATCAGTAAACACTGTATCCATCCCTCATAAGGTCTTCCACCTGGATCCCAATGCAAACTTGTGCATATTTCATCCCAAATAATTGAAGGCTCTTGTGGGACTATACCCTTGGCTAGGAATGTCTTCCCAAGAATCGCCCACTCAATAGGACACCAACTCTTAATCTCTCTCCAATCCAACCCTCGAAAAGTACCTTGTCCATAAGCACCATCCCAAGGAATAATCCTACCAAGCTGACATTCTGCCCTTCTGATTTCAACTGGAATGCTCATATACTGCGGGTCAATTTCTCGATCTTGGCCATCCTGTAAAAACCATCCGCCATTATGCAAATGTGGACTCAAGCTACTGCAAACCTTGTCTATGTACTCCTGAAGAGGACTGCTTTGAAATGCAATTGTATGTTTCTTCTGCTGCCCCATCAAGAAATCTAACTGCTCTTCAATACTAGAAAGCCTGACCGCTGACTCGTTACATACAACTCGAAGAACAGTAAGCTCAACACCTCGTTGTACTATGGTGTCTCGGAGTATCTTGGTCATCTCTTTCATTGCTAGAATGCTTTCTTTAACACGTTCAATCTTCTTTCGGTGACTATCATCTGGAAGCTCTATGTCATGCATGTATAAACTCTCCCTAACCTCCATGTGTGACTACTTATTGTCTCGTCTGCTGTGCTCATTGCCTTGCACCTCATGTATTCCTTGTGTCATAACTGTCTAGACTCATGCTGTAGGTGATGAAGAGTGTATCAACTCCAACTCATCACACGGCTTGTCCACAATCTGACTAGCGAATGTGCTTGTGTCGCTAGACTCACAAAATGGCTCTAATGCTATCTCCTCATGCACATTCTCATCATGTACTGTTAACTCCAAATGAAGCTCACCAACAACCTGTACTTCATGCTCATCTTTCTTCCCTCCCCCAACTATGCCTTTAAGGAGATCCTCATCCAAATCCTTGGGCTGGCTCCTAAACTTGATGGTGTAATAATCTTGAAAGGACAATGCTGCACATACCTCATCACCCAAGGCTAGATACTCCTGATATCGAGGCAAGTGTTGAGGTACTGCTAACCTCTGCCAATTTCCAGTCAAGATCCTTCTCATTGTCTTCATGTTCTCACAAGCTGGCAAAGAAAAACCTTTGTTTTGACATGCACTTCACCAACATCACTGACATGCATTTGCATGTACACGCATGCATCAACATGCACTTTTATTCAATTGTTATGTGCCCACAGCTGGTAAGGATCATGCTCAGATACCATTGTAATATCCCAAATACTGATATTCTCTAATGTTCTATGATAGTGCTGACTCGCACACTCAATCGCATACAAATTTGCAAAATAATTGTGCATGCAAACTCGCCATGCAAAAATGCCCTAAAATATAGCTGAATTAGGGTTAGCGTTTTGCAAAGAGAAATTAACACTTACCACTGATATTCTGGCTGATAATGAATCTAGAGATAGCTGCATGCATAAGAATCGGAATGGGTGGTCTAATAATGCTCTTTTCCTTCAGTGTTACCACCCCACAATACCGTAAAAACCCTCCAGATTGAAGGTGACATTTTTGTAGGAGAGGTCCGTTCAAGCTAAAACTTTCTGAGCTTGTCCGTCTGCTGATGTCGAAGAGATGGCCTGGCACATGCGGAGGTTTGGCTGCTTCTAAGTGCCCTAGCGAATTGATTAGCAATTCTGCTGCTCATGCCCCCAATTGATCTGTTTGGCTAATAGTTGCTCCAGATGAGCAAACTGATGGCTGATAATCACTGCATAACGTAGGATAGGCCTGCTGAGAAAGAGGAAGCTAACATGCGGAGGAAAGACTGGATTTTGTGGTCCCAGCGAATCTTTCTGCGTTTTCCCTGCTACTTCCGGCTACAAAACGTGGATCTGCTAATAACCCTTCGGAATGTGCTGGATCTCCGAATACTGTAGTATATGATGGATGCAATGGATAAACCTGGATGACCTATCCCAATAAAAGACTAGGGCAGATATCTCACTGCCAAACACTTGCTAGCTGAAGACACCGTCTCCAACCCCAACTGCCGTGGTTGCACGTTGTGCTGCTGCTCGAAACTCCAAAATCAATCAACAATAAGAATAGATATCTCCTTTAGTCCCATAACCCTTCTTAAATAGATCCTTATGCACTTTTAGGGTTTGCATGTCACTTTTAGGGTTTATGCTCACTTTTGCATGCATGCAATTCTAATTTCAAGTTGACTTTAATACTGAATAAATAAGGCCTGCATGCTTTAGGAGATGAACTCTAATGGCCTTCTTTCTACACTGATGAGTTAATAATACTGAATTGATGTACCTTTTTGCTCCTAGTGCTACCTGTCCTGAGTTATTCCCTTTTTATAAAAAATGGAACATTACATACTGCCCTAAGTCCACACAATGCGCACAAGGTGAAGGGTTTGCTGTAGCAGCCTGTAAACCTTGATGCATATTGTAACTTGCGGGTGGAGAGACCCTAGCTGGCTAAGCCGCCACACTAGGGTAAGATAGAGGGACAACAAAAGAGAAGTTTGCCAAAAACTCTTTATCAGGAGCAACGAACTTCCTCAGTCAATTGAAGGAGCAGTCAAGTTGATGAAGTGAAGTGTGTAAATGTTTTTGCAACTGAAATTTATCTATAGACTTTCAAAATTTAGATGGTCCTACATAATTAGAAATTCATAAAAGGGTTTTATTCTTTTTTATTTTTATTTTTACCCTTTGACTTTAACCTTTTGTGGTACCATAGGCCTTCTTGCATTTTTACTTTAACTTCTTGTGATACAATTCTTGTGTTACAAAAGGTCTTCTTATATTTTGACTTTAACCTCTTAGTCTTCCTCATGGACCAAGGCTAAGGGTAAGAAGGTCCTTCAAGTATTTTGTGGTCAAGGCAAGTGGTCTCCAGGGTCCTTCATGCCCACTCAAAGTACATCTTCATAAATAGGGAGATTTACTAATACTTTTAAATTGAACTCCTTGTGCCACCGAGATCGGGTGCTAGGTGCCTCAACCAAGGGTAGCTAATCCCTGGAGAAGGTCATATAGCCCATAGATCAAGGATAGGAGTGCATCACGTGCCTAGACCCCGTCTAGGACTTATGGTGATAACCTAGTAACTGACCAGGTGCGTTAGCCCTACACTGCACCAATTGACTCAATGTCAAATACTTGGTAACTAACCAAGCACCTCCATTCTCCCAAAGAATGGACCTCAGCCCTAGGCTGAGTCCCCCATTCCTAGACTGGTTCAAATTCCTGGTAACTGACCAGGTGCCTCCATTCAAAGAATGGCCCCTCAGCTCTAGGCCGAGTCCACCAGTCCTAGTCTGGTTCAAGTTCCTGGTAATTGACCAGGGGCCTCCATTCAAAGAATGGCCCCTCACCTCTAGGCTGATTCCCCCAGTCGTAGATTGGTTCAAGTTTTTGGTAATTGACCAAGTGTCTTCATTCAAAGAATGGCCCCTCAACTCTAGACTGAGTCCCCCAGTCCTAAACTGGTTAAAGTTCCTGGTAACTGACCAGTTGCCTCCATTCTCCAAGAGAATGACTCTCGATGCTGCTTAGGAAAAATCAACAAATTATTGGCAAAATTTTTGGGGGTGGTTAATAACTTAATACAAATGGAAATGTTGTGATTGCAAGAACATCCAAAATGGCTCATACACTCTGGTGAAGGGTCATCTCACTAGGTATACTAACACAAGGGTGTTGGTATGCACTAGTCCAAATTGTCCAAATGGTCAACCTAGACTATGATTGAGTCCCACGAAACTTATGTTCTATGCATCTTTTCAAGATGTTGTTGATAGGAGATGTGCTAAGGGAAAACTCCTCGTGCAAGGCTTTGTAGCTAAGCCTTCATTGCCATCTAGCCATGTTGGCAGAATTGCTAATAAGAGGCCAACTTTGGGACCTCTAGAAGTAACATTCAATAACCAGGGTAGAGACATAGCTGATGAGTATGTAGCTCGTTGCATCTATGCGAATGGGCTAGCATTCAATTCGGTGAGCTCACCTTAGCATTCAATTTGGTGAGCTCACCTTATTAGCAACAAATGATTAAGGTGGTCAATGTTTTTGATTATAAACTTTGAATATGATTTTTAAAATTTAAAAATATTATTATATTTTTTGCAATGCAGTAAATGTGGGATCGACAAAAAATCGAGGAGGGTCCCAAAAACAATTTTTTGGCAACATCAGCGAAAAAATCGACAAACTGCGACAAACATTAAAAAATACAAAATATATTCATTTTTTTCAAAATTTTAAACATATAAAGAAACAACAACATCAGATAAACACTTTGGAACATAAATATGGAGAAAACACTGATATATATCATGTAGTCATGCCAAATATTAAATGATACATGAAAGCCGATATTGAATCCTGAAACCTCATAGTTATCCAATCAAGGACACAAAAGTGGATAACGAATACAAAATTTCATCACATATATAAATGTATCTGAGGAAAATTAGCAGCTAGCTATCTAATATCAATGCCTTCTCCCCCTTTTATGGGAAACGGTCATGGGCCGTTTGTTAGGCCTGCCCCTAGCACTAGTAGAAGAAGGTCCTAGCCTTAGCATCCAATATCTAATGATGAGTAATGGATGGAGGACTAGGTGCACCAATTGGTGTAGAAGACGGTGACGATGCTAGCACATCACCCTCCATGGTATCTTCGAACCACTTGCCCTCTTCTCCTTCCTCCTCCTCCTCCTCTTGTTGCCCCTCCTCTGGCTCTAACCATGTAGGTGACTCCTCCATGGCAAGAGTCTCACTCTACCCTCCACTTAGACGTATATCAATGTTGTCCAAGGAGATGGCATCCGCATCTGGTGCTTTCTGTATCTGTCCCATCCACAGGCGAAGATTGTAATGGACGTACACCAAGTCACTAAGAGTCTAAGACGCGTGAAATCCAACTTGTAAGAGGGCAATAAAAAAATAATGAGTTTGGAGGGTCAAAAATAATAAATTATAGTATGTTAGAGGATCATAGATTCATCAAATTAAATTAAATTGAATTGCTTTATTGAAATCAATGTTGAAAAAGTCGGCAAGGGTCCCGAATACAACTTCTCGGCAACATCGGCCAAAAAATCGGGAAAAATCGGCAAACATTAAAAAATACAAAATACATTCATTTTTTCAGAATTCTAAACATTTAAAGCAGCAATAACATCAGATAAATACATTGGAACATAAATATGGAGAAAGCATTGATATATATTATATATCATCATCATGTAGTCATGCCAAATGTAAAATGATACATCAAAGTCGATACTGTATCATGAAACATCATAGTTGTCCAATCAAGGACTCAAAAGTGGATAACCAATACAACATGACATCACATATATAAATGTATCCGGGGAAAACTAGCATCTAGCTATCTAATATCAATGCTCTCTTCGAGAGTTTTCCATTCATACTTCATATTTTTCCCTACTCCAATGATTGGGTTTATATAAGGTTTTCATAAATGTTTTTTATTTGTCCCTCCATCTTATGACTTAAACCTAATTTTTGAAAGGTATATTTTATTGATTTGGTTGTCAGCCATTAAACGTATTTCTTGTTTTGTATTGGTGATAAATCATAGATGTATTTTTCACTCCTCCCAAATTGTATTTTCGACATGAGCCTCACATTTAACCCTAACTCATCTACCACTTGAAACATTGCTCTCTTTTTCCTATAATGTGCTTTGATGATCCCTCAAAATATGTTTGCTCAAAAAATTCCCTAATAGAGAAAAAGGTAATTCAATTACCATTGTGATCTTTGATAAATGGATACATATTTTGTATAGATTATCCTTGCATGGTTTGATCTTCAAATACAACAAAGTTTTGAAATATTTATACGATAGAGGAAAGGTGTTAGTATACAACAAAATGGCTAAAAATGCATTTTTTTGGAACATTAGCCATTTTAGCAAAAATTGAAACTTTCTGGAAAAAGTTGGGAAAAATCGGAAATTTTTGGAAAAAGTCGGGACTTGCCATTTTTAGCCTTTGCGACTTTTTCACTTTTTGGAAAAAGTTGCGATTTTTTCCGGCCGATTTTTCGGCTTAGAGAAAAAATCGCGACTTTTTAAAAGTGGACGATTTTTCGGAGAGTTTTTCAACACTAATTGAAATTATAACCTTCTACATTTCTTTGCATGTATCTTTTCAAAACAATCCAATTCCGCTCACATCCCAAATGCGGTACAAGTTTGACTTAGGATTCTAATGGCCAATTTTCGTAAATTTGGTTTCCTTACACCATAGGTTCACCACCAATTAGCTACAACAAACAAGAATGAAAGATAACTAAGTTACATTTCATTGCATTGGAAAATTGAAATAAGAAATAAATAAATGATAAATCATAGTTCAACTTTCAAATAAAATTATAAATGTTAAAAGTTAAAACACTCTAATAAGTTAATAACTTACCTGACATGAACATGGTCCTGTCACGAATAGCATCAACAAATCCAAATGCTCCAGTACCATCTCGATAGACTTCTATCTTGCGATTGATTTCATTGCGAGTCTCATAATCAGGTACCATCCTCTGAATACAAGTGAGGAGCCCTTCCAACACCTCGCCAGCAAAATCAAAATTGCATTTGTAGGAAAACACTTGGTTGAGGAAGAGTGTTGTTGCATGAATGGGTCAATGAAGCATCTTGGTCCATCAATTATCAATCAAATCCCACAACATGTTCTTGTTGTGCCTAGGGGTACCATTTCCCACATAATAATTCCGGATGGTTTCTTTGGACCTTTCCATGGCCTCGTACAAA
Organism: Pseudotsuga menziesii; assembly: GCA_001517045.1. Taxonomy (NCBI): domain Eukaryota; kingdom Viridiplantae; phylum Streptophyta; class Pinopsida; order Pinales; family Pinaceae; genus Pseudotsuga; species Pseudotsuga menziesii. The sequence goes on from LPNX010395578.1 coordinate 368,685, forward strand.
TACCCATTGCGGGATTATCACCATCAACAAGTCTCAGAACCTTAGCCAAGATTCACTCACAGTGCACACTTCCTGTACTCCTTCCCAGAAAGAGTTAGTGTACACCAACTTAGCAATGGTTCCCATCCTCTCTCCTGCTGTATGCACAATCATGCCAGTCATCACAAACAAACATTTGCTTCAAGTCAAACTGACATTGAAGCAAAGACTGAAGAGTAATGAAGGTGGTGGCAAAATGCGTGATTACAGGATGCTTCAACTCCCTGTTTTTGGTGTGCCTCCTCATGAGGCTGAGAACAAAAGCATGGTTGTATATGAATTTGGGGATATTTCTAGATTGATCAAAGACCTCCTTAATGAAGGGAATTCCCCCCAAATCCTCCAGCATCAAATCAATACAATGAGCAGCACATGGAGTCCAAAACAAAGTGGAGTGCCTCTCCATAAGCATCCTACCAACAACCACATAATTAGTTGCATTATCTGTAATAATTTGCACCACATTGTGCACCTCGATATCTTGTATGAACCCCTCCATCAACTCACATAAGAGTGTTGCATCTTTTACATATGCTGATGCAACTACTGATTTAATAAATCGTACTTCTAGGACAATGTACCAAGAAGTTGATAAGGGTTCTACCCTTACCATCTGTCCAACCATCAAACATGACTGTGTAACCCGTGGTCTCCCATGACTTCTTGAATTCCCCCAACCTAGAATTGATGTCCTTCTTTTCTGCTTGAAGGATTGGCCCTCGCAACTCCTCAAAGGTGGCACTTTTATACCTTGGGCCAACTACTGCAATGGCATGACACATCTGCGGCCAAAATGGATTGTTTTTTACAATGGTGAGCGGTATGTTACTGCAGTAAAGACACCTCCCCATAACCATGTCTGCTTGTACCTTCTCTGTTTTCTTTACAAGTGAACTGATAGAAGATTGTGCTCCAACTCTTGTTTGTGGAACAAAAAATGATGAGGCCCCCACCCTCCCGGTAGGTGAATTAGTGGAAGCCCTCCCACTACCCCCATCAACATTGAAAGACATTGATACCCCTGAACTTTTTGCTAAGCCAAAAGCCGGAAGCTCAACTCTATTGGTTGCAATCTCATCCTTCTTTTTGTTCTTTTCATTGATTGAGTCATGTGTAGATCTCGTGATCTCTGGGGTCACTACAGTACAAAGGCCAACATCGTGCCCAAGGAGTTTAGCTAGATGGTACTTCAACCTGCTAATCTCTCCAGTCATGCGATGCCCACACAATTTGCATTTCAAATTTTGCTTGTCTATCCCATCCTCGGGCTCACCATACTGTTGATTTTTTTGAGCAGCATTGAGAGCCATTCTCTTAGGAGAATGGGGCCACCTAGTTCAGGACCACGGTGAAGACTCAAGCCAGTGTTGAGTGACCATTCTGTTGAATGGTAGATATCTGGTCTAGGACCATGATATAGACCCAGCTCTGCCCTGGGTAGGCTCAACCCAGTGTTGAGTGACCATTCTATTGAATGGTAGACATCTAGTCCGGGACCACGATGTGGACCAGTCTAGTACTGGTAGACTCAACTTATTTTTGAGTAGTCATTCTCTTGGAGAATGGAGGTACCTAGCCTATTACCAGGAAGGCACGGTAAGCCCTAGACTGGGTCTAGGCATGTGTGACACTCTGACCCTTGATCTATGGGCTACCCTTGGTTAAGTTACCCTAGTACCAAATCTAGGTGTCACACAGAGTGTGAGATAAAAGCATTAGTAACTCTCTTGGTTTATGATGATGTACTTTTGGTATCAAAAGGACCATAGGTAATGACCACAGGGGCACTTGGAAAAAGGCTAAAGTCAAAAGTCAAAAATACATCAGGACTTTTGGACCACAGGTGAAAGTCAAAGATAAATAAGGACTTTTGGTAAAAATAAAAAATACATAAAATGACCTTTTTGGTAAAAAGGTGAAAATGAAATTAGGACAAGAATAAAATATTATTATTTTATCTTTCCTAATTTTGGCCCACTTACAGATGAATGAAGATTATAAAAGAAGATCAAGTCTTCTCATTATCTCACACACTTGCTCTCACAGGTATAGCTGCTCCATGTAAAGATCTTACAGGTTTGAGGAAGTTAATGATTGTGCCCTAGCATGGATGAGTCTAGCTAGGGCATCATCATTCATGTCAAGTTAAACCATCTGCTAGGTTTTCATTCACCTTCAGTCATTCAGCTAAGGGTTTTCGTTAAACCCTCATTTTCAGACAAGACAATCATCTTCAACACTTTTACAGTCCTCTCCATTTTTCGAACAGTCCTGAGCAACTATACTTTTTCGTGGGCAGCCCCCCCTTCTTCTTCTGTGGGCTGTCTACTTCTTTTGTTGACAGCGCATAGAGGGCACTGCCCTCTCTTACACCTCAGGGCAGGCTATAACAGGCCTACCCGAGAGGGTTAGGGCCCTCAAGACACCCTTGGGCAGCTTGTGAGCAAGCCCGTGAGGGCTTCCGTGGGACAACGGGCCCTTAGGGTAACCCGAAGGCAGACCCGTGAGGGTCCTGTGGCAGCAGCAAGACTGCCAGGCCTTTCAACAGGCCCTCGGGCCAGTCCTTAGGCCACAGGCCTAGAATGCTAGCCCTTTTGGGAAGCAGCAGGACTGTCAAAGAAGCTGTCGGGTAGCTGACAGTTAGGCCAGGCAGCAGACAGAAGAAGACGAGCAGTTGACAGATAGGTTGGGCAGGGGAAGAAGAGGACGGGCAGCTTGGGCAGCCATAGTACATACATCAGACGGGCATGTAATTTTGGGCAGCCTTGTGACAGATCTAGGCAAATCTGAAAATTTCGGGCAAGCCCTAATTATTCCAGGCAGTCTGTCATAAATTCGGGCAACTGATATTTGACTGTCGTGATTGACTCTGGGCAGCTGTCTTACTTCCTGGCAGTCACTTTTTTCCGTGCAGGCGCTAATTTTCTCCTGGGCAGATCTGATAATTGCTTGGGCAAATCTGATAATTACTTGGGCAGATCTGATATATTTCTGGGCAGATCTGATATATTTTTGGGTAGACAGTGTTTGGGTAGTCTTGAATATTTCTGGGCAGATTTGGAAATTTTAGTAACTAGGGTTTGAAACCCTTGTTCTGATTCTGCTGAGAATATTTTACTATAAATTGTGGTCAAACCCAGATTGGGGTTTGAGGATTTTTTTGAAGAATTTCCTAAGTCATCTCATTTACGAGATGAGCTACTAATGCTTTTTTGGGGTTTTTGTCCTTTGAAGGTTTCTCCAGTGAAAAACTCTTGTGTCCATTGTGTTGATGTGATGAAGTTATTTTACTGCACTTGTTATATGTTTAAGTTAATCTGCAATTTTTTAAGTATTTATGCTAATGCTAAAATCAACACATACTACCAAAATGGATCCAAAGGCTTTGGCCTTTTTTCAAAGGGAATGACAGCCTCAAAATGCAAGCCTAAGGTACAAAAAACACAAAAAAATTACATTGAACCCTTTTAAAAAAAATAGCAATTGTTTGGTTTAAAAACTCGGACCTCTAAATTTATAGTTTAAGCCAAGAAAAATGAGAACAAGAGGGTGGCTAAAAAACTAAAAAAACAAGCCTGCTGTTCCATTGAAAAACTCCCTTACATTGTGACTTTTTTCCATATTTACGGGCATGGAAATCATTGGCAAACTGGCAAAATAAAAATAAAAATCTAGGCAAATAAATATACAAGCAAACCTGCCAACAATCCATGGAAAAGATAGAAGAAACAGTGGGATACAATGTACATACCTGTGAGAGGAAGATTGAGTTGATTGGTTTGAATCTTGAATCCTTTCTTGGTAGCAGACTTATAACTAGGCCTGCCCAAGTGTGTACTTTGTCCTTTCACACACCCTACAAACCTATGCTTGAATCCTTCTGTCTATTCAAGGCCCTCCTTTGATAATCCCACTCTCTCTAGTTAAAATTAACTTCACTCTAATCTCAAGTGCTACACCTCACTTCAAAAGCTCAGAAGCTTATCCTTCTTAAGCCAATTAGGCACTTATCATTTAATCACATGCAATTCCTCTATATGACTTCATAAGCCCATAGGCTCACCCTAATGGAAAGAGCTTTATTTCAATCAGTTTGAAACTCTGCCTCGTAAGCAAGAGTTATCGCAGTATCCATCTGGCACCTAACTCATTCCTTCAGCGCTTTTCGCTCAACATACGACCTCACCATGAATCCTAAGTTATATCCCTCAATGCATTCTCCACTGTTCGATCGCTTCCAAGGACACACAGCTATCGTTTAATCAGCTTATATCATCTCTGTGCATAATCTCGCCAATCCTCTATCTTTTGAACAATAAACGCACCAAATTTCTCCAACTTCTCTGCGCAGAAGTCTTAACAGACTCGAACCAATCTTCCTCGTGCTCTCTTTGATTCCACACTTCTCTCCTCGCTTAACCAAACATAATTACTCTTTGCACATCTAACAGGGCTCGATGAGAACGCTCTATTAATCCTGCCAAACACGAGAAAACTCCCAACAGAAAACACAATTGCTCATAAGTCTTTGATTGCACCATTTAAAGGTTATTCCACAATGCATTAATGTGAGATATTTACACAGTCATTCTCAGTTACTTCTGGCTCGATGAAACCAGAGCCCTGCCTCTACCATATGATAATCATTAAACTGCAAATGAATACTATAATCTTAAATCTCAGTATAAGAAACATATCATCATTTACACAGTCTCATTTACTTACAGAAACACACAGATGAAATACCAGAAAACAGTATCTATTTACTGCTTCATTATTCTGTAGGAAACCCTCGGCTTGCAACTCAGTTTACATTTTTTTTCATCTGCAGTACCGAGAACCTCCCCCCTCTCTCTTTCTCCCCCTTTCCTACCCTAAACTCCCTGTCCATTCGAATTCTAATTCAGAAAACTAACTACTAACCACCTCTTCCACAAATAGAGGAACTTACTATTATTAGGAAAACTAACTCCTACAGACTAGGAACAAACTGATCAGATGGCTTAGCCTCCTCGTAGGGAGCTTTAGACTGCCATCTATTCCTACTTTGACTCAGAAATTGACAAAAAGCAGAACTAACAATAATTAACCACTTAGATTAAAATACTTTGAAAATCAAAGTCTTCAAGTCCTTAGAACTGCTAGTCTTCTTTCAAAGCCACAACATGTGACCAATGCATCACATTGCTGGCCTTGCCCTTGATGCTCCTGCATCATTGCTCCACAAAAATCCTTGATGGAGATGGAAAATGGTGTTTGGATGCCTCCACAATGGTTGTTGGTCTCTTCTTGCCCTTCTCCCTCCATCTCCAACAATTGGATGAAAGTAAAATGAAAAAAAAACTCCTCTTTTCCCTTTAAACCGTGGATCCCCTTGACCCGACGGTTTTTTCCATCGTGACGCAAAACATCGGCAAAAATCGTGATTTTTAGGAAAAAATCATGCTATATTCAAGTTTTAAAAAACAAGGAAAAATTGTCTTGAGGAAAAAATCGTGCTTTTTATGAAACATTGCGCTAAATCGGTGATTTTTACTTTGAATTTTTGTACTAGTTGTATCCTGACCATATCCAGATCTTGGCTTTTCAAAAATCTGGTGGATCTATATCCAGATCCGTATCCTGGTAACCTAGGCCAGTGCTTTACACAAGGTAATTTGGCCTCTTTTACCCACCAAGTGTTGTTTCCACTTATAAATTCCCCCCTCTTTTATGTGTTTCTTGCAAAATTTGCAGTACATCTGATCATCAACAACATTTACATGGTTTCATTCAGTGTTTTTGACTCTTTGGGCCATGGTAAATGTAAATGCAAATAAATCTGCAAATGTGATTATGCAAACCTTATCTTAATTTGTTGTTGCAATGAAAGACAGATTTCAAATGTTCAATTTTATGAGAGAAAAAAATAGGGGCAGTTTTAACATACCTTGGGATGAGCTCAATGGGCACAAGAATCTGGTCAACAACTCCAAGTTTGAATATGGATTGTAGCCTCCTAACTTAAAAACCGAATGCACCACAAACAGCCCATAAAGATTGCTAAACAAGCTCCATGCTCACTCTAAAATTTAAATCAGTCTTCAATGCTGCTCCAGATGCTCACAAATGCTCAATGAGAGAGGTGCGAGGCAAATAGTGGGAGGTTCTCTTAATAAGGTTTTTTAGGGTTTAGGCCCTAGGGTCTTAGAAGATAAGTTTTAGGAAAAAAAAATAATTTAAAAGTACTTTCACTCAAACTGTGTGTCACAGATCTGCATGGTACAACTCAACCATGTAGGTACAGACTCGGCTGAATTGCACGGTTCAGTACCAAACCGCCCCCCATACCTTTTAGATGGTCAAGCCGGAACCATCAGTGATCAACTCAACTGAGTCCAAATAGGAGTTGACTGATTTTGAAAACATTGACAACAGCCAACTAATCTTTCAACTCTATGACCTTGGCCAGATCGCTCACCACTGTATTTATCTTGCTCATGTGGATTGTTGAAAGCTTATTTTGCAAAAGCATCTGTTGGAAAACAAAAGTACTTTGAAATAAATCGACAAAAGCATCTGTTGGAAAACAAACGTACTTTGAAATAAATCGACAAAAGCATCAAACATCTTCTTATTGTTCATCTTGTCTATAATGGGAGGGATGAAGTGATCCTTCACTGAATCAAGAATGATTCCCTTTGCCTTAGCCTCCTTATTAAACATGGCCAACTTCATTGGATCTGTAGGTGCAACTATCTCTTTCTCAGTATGTTCCCAAAATCTCTGTTCTTCCATAACCATTTGTGGTTGAGATTCCCAGGTATGAAATTGGAAGCATTAGGGGGGATTTGGGGTCAAGAATGGGCCCCATAGGTTGTTTTTATCTAAAAATACATCTTAACTTTAACCAACATGATTTGAGATGATGATGTCAACCCCATGGGTTACAACAAAATGAAAGAATTTAAAATTCTAAAATCCGAGTGTCACCTTCTAATTGATTAGTTAACCATGGTTAAACACAATTGGAACCCTTAATCACTCATTCAATTGAAACTAAAAAAATATATTACAACGAGATTAATTCAAGTATGGATGATCATACAACACATAGGACGGGGAGGAAAGAAAATAGTTGCTTATTAAGTATTGCTAGAGATTATAAAAGCACAAATTGGAGACCTTCAGCAAACTTGTGTTTAACTTGAGACTAAGACAGTACGAGATTTGACTGTTGACAATGAGGAAATGAAGGCCAGATATAGATTCTAATGTATAATGAGTTATTAAAACGGTTCTGGACAATACCTTGAACAGTCTTCATCTAGAGGATTGGGAATCTGCATTGGATGTTAGTTTAATTCTCATTACCCTTTGTCTAAAGGAGATACTAACTAGTGCGATCTAAATTATGTCAAACAGGAAAATAAGGAACCTTTCTTCCAATTCATTTCTATCATTTTTAGTTTTGTGTCATCTGAGTGCACTCATAAGCTTGGTGGATATTGAAGTTGTTTTTCAGTACTGAACTATTCTTTCCTAAGACTTTCAAATTACTGCTTGTTAGATTTCTCTTATTTGATTTTTGATGTTTCTTTCCCTTTCTAACTCATTATGTTCTTTAAACGTATCAGCAGTTTGTTTAACAGTGTTTTGATGGGTAGGGGACTGAAGTTGGAAGTCCTGTGAACAGGTTCCTTGGCAGGTGCCTTGTGGTGGTGTATGTTATGGGGATGGCAACCTGGTCTTCATTGCAAATGACTGGCACACTGCTCTGTTGCCAGTCTATCTTCAGGCATATTATCGGGATCGTGGCCTCATGAAGTACACCCGATCTGTCCTTGTGATTCATAACATTGCACACCAGGTTCGATTTCTAACCCAAACACATCCACTTATTTTTTCTCCTGCCGTCTCAGGAACAAAGGTGAAGTCTTTGTAAGTGTTTGTAACTTGAGAGAACACACTAGCAGTAGCCATATCTAGAGATATCAACTGCAACAGTGGCACCTGGACTCAATTTCAAATAGATATCAGTGATATCTTATCTGGTTTCTGCATCTATACTTTTGCTGGGTCCAAATTGCACCTTAGCTGTCTATTTCCTTATGAACTGCATATGCATAGAATTGTCTCTGAAGTGAGGTTAATCTGATAAGCAACTCCATGGTTGCCTAACATAACTTCTGTAGCAAATAAGTGGCCCATCCTTAATAGAAGAAACTCATTTTTCTACAAGACATATAAGCTAAGTTACCGTGATAGAGATATCAATATGGAATACAGATATAGGGATGGATATGAATAGGGCAATTTTTTAGACAATATTTGTATATGATAAGATTGGAAACAACATAGAAGACTGTATATTAAAATTTTTATGTGCCAGATAAATACCATGAAGCAACAAAACATCCTCAGATACTTGTTCAAAAATTTCTCCTTAAAACATCTTAGTCAGAGATTACTTGCAGGAAATTGCTAAGTTTCCAGCTGAAAATGCCACAGTATTTTAGTGCTGCAGCTTTCTCTCCAAGAATGGCATAGCATGCTGAAAAAGCATCATTTCTTCTCTCTAATTGTGAAGCAATCATCTTGTATAACTTTTTTGTTAGTTTGCTTTAGCTGGGAATATTATTTTTATTATTACTATTATTCCCATGATGTTTCGAGTGTTGTTTTTTGGATCCATCTTGGGATGGTGCCACAGACATGTCCAAGAAAGATCCTATACAGATCTGTCATGTATCCATAGCATATCCATATGTGGTACACGTCATACAGATGCTGGGGAGGTTGGCAGATCCGGAAATATTGCATATAATAACCTAGAAGCAAACTATGAGGGCATTTTCAGATTACGAGAAAATGAGAACTTGGAAACTAGAATTTAAGGCATCTTCAATGTTAACAATCCCTAATGCAATTGCCATATTTCTGGGACAAACTCTGAAAACAAGTGTGAATACAAACATAAACTGTGCAATAGTTAAACATCAAACCTTTATACAAGCATGCATTCAATGGATGCAATGATTGTAAGTGAACAGCATAGATCAGGGTTAGGTTGCATTATAAATGAAAGTAACTTGTTAAAGAAACCCCCTTGAAGTGTAACAAAACTTCCTTGGATAATGAATTTCTTTTGGAGTCATCTTCTAAGCATTTTATAATATCTCTCATAGATGTTAATTTTAAAGAGAATGAAACAGCAGGAAGAACTTTCTACAGTGTACCTTTGAGAAGATATTAACAATCACAATGTAGTACAGAGAATTGGGACCCTAAATTTGTTGGAACCAACAGTTCTTTGTGTAACCTCACCTTGTTGGAATGTGCAGTTGTTGACCATTAGAGGGAGTACTGGCACATGTGTTGAATTTTAGCAATAGCATGAATTCTTTAAAATTTTGCAGACTGTAAGATAGCAATAGACAAGTACAGTAGAAACATCAATAACATCACACACATTGAACACAAGAGTTTTTCACGGGGTAACCTTTAAAGGACAAAAACCCCAAAAGCATTAGTAATTCATCTCTTTAAATGAGATGACTTGATTTCTTCAATAATTCTCAAACCCTAGAAGGCTTGATCAAATTCAAATCCCAGCACAGATAACCAACTAAATTGCCAACAAGACAAAATACAAGAAATATTGAATTTAGGGCTTCATGCCCAGATTCTCTTTCTGCTGCTGCCCGAGATAGATTTATGCTGCCCGGATTCCAGTATGGCTGCCCAGACTCTGCCACACACTGCCCAGACTGTAACTGAGCTGCCTGAGACCTTTTCTGGGTGCCCAAACTGCTGCCCGAACTCTCTGTTTATCTGCCTGAGCCTGCCCAAGCAGTAGAACTGCTGCCCTAATTGTAGAGCAGCTTGCCTGGATGCTTTGTCTTCCTGCCCAAGTGTGCGGCTGCCTGCCTGAACTGTTCTTCTGCCCGCCCGGACAGCCCAGAGTGAATCTGAGCCTGCCTGGATCAATTTTGTGCCTGCCCGAAATTCTATAGGTCTGCCTGAGCCTGTCCAACCTCCTGTTGGAACTGCCTGTAAAATTCTGTCTGCGGCTGGCAGCCTGTTAGTGCTGCCAGGAAGTACAGATGGGCTGCCCGAGGGTATGTAAGAGCTGCCCGTGAGTCTGTTGTTGCTGCCAAGAGGGCTGTGGAGCTGATAGCATGAGATGGCAGCTTGTTAGCACTGCCCGTGAACTTCCACAAACATTAGCAGCCTGCCCGTGGATAGAATAGAGCTGCCCGTGAGTGCCCTAGCCTTAATCTCCTGCTCCCATGAGGGTTTTTCAGCTGCCCGTGAACTGAGATGTGCACTAGGGTGAAAAACCCTAGATCTGTTGCTGATCACTTGAGAAGGTGCCCTAGTTGCTTAGGGTTTCTTCCATAGAAGAATAGGATATGAAGATGCCCTAACTGTTTTAGGGCTTTGCTGTGAGAAGGTGATGAACATACCCTCGCTAGATTAAGCCTCCATGCTAGGGTAGAAAACTTCTCTTACTTCCAGCGAAAAATCTTCTAAAGGGCAGCTGCAAATGAGAGAGTGGGTGCCCTAGCTAGAAGCCTCCATGCAAGGGTATTGCCACACGAACTTTTCTTCTCTTCTAAGACTAGCGAAAAGAACTTCCTTGGAGCAGCTACAGATGATGAGCAAGTGTGTAATAATGAAATGGATTGATCTTCTTTTTTAGCCTTTGAATCACCTGTAAGTGGACCAAAACTCAAAAGAACAAAATAATAATATTTTATTCTTTTATCGTTTTTACTTTTACCTTTAGTGGTACTAAAGATCTTTTTGCACTTTCTCTTTGACTCCTCAGTGGTCTAAGGGTCCTCCTATATTTTTGACTTTTACTTTTAGCCTTCTTCAAGTGCCCTTTGGTCAAAACAAGTGGTCAAGGTGGTCCTTCATCCCCACTCAAAGTACATCATCATAAATAGAGGGAATTACTAATGCTTTTATCTCACACTCCATGTGACACCAAGATCAAGTACTAGGTGTCTTAACCAAGGGTAGCTAAGCCTTGGAGAAGATCACAAAACCCAAAGATCGAGGGTCAGAGTGCCTCACATGCCCAGACCCAACCTAGGACTTATAGTGATATCCTGGTAACAGACCAGGTGCCTCAGCCATAGGCTGCATAATTTGACTCGAGGTCAAATACTTGGTAACAGACCAAGCGCCTCCATTCTCCTAGAGAATGGCCCTTAGCCCTACGCTGAGTCCCCCAATTTTAGACTAGTTCATCTTCCTGGTAACTGACCAGGTGCCTCCATTCAAAGAATGGCCACTCAGCTCTAGGCTGAGTCCCCCAGTGATGGACTGGTTCCACATCCTGGTACTTGACCAGATGTCCCCATTCTCTTGAGAGAATGGCTCTCGATGCTGCTCAGGAAAAATCAACACTCCCTCTCAGCGAGAGAGGTATTCTTTGCCATGCCAAATTTGTCACAAAAGTACACGAACTTTGTTGTTGTCAGAGGCTTGGTCAAGATATCTGCGATCTGTTCATCTGTACGAATGTAGTACAACTTCGAAGTGCCTATCTGTACTAGGTCTCTGATGAAATGATACTTCATTTCAATGTGTTTCGATCTATCATGAAACACCAGATTCTCTGAAAGCTTAATGCAACTGTGACTATCGCAATGGACGATCTGTAATGTCCTCTTTTGCTTAGGCATTGAGAACCAACTCGCTAACCTATGTGATTCCTATAGGTTCGAGCAGGTACTGACAGTCAAGGAATCAGCCGAAGACTGATGCCATATATAGAAGATCTAGGGCATCAATATTATATCACCATTGGGTCGAAGAGGGCCACTAGAGCCAAAGGCCACCTGCATGCATGACATTTGGGCATTATTTAATGATGCATGCACCCGATTAAGTCTCCATGCGCATGCATGCAAGTCAACTGCAAATTAGAAGATAAAGTGACCTAATTAGGTCAAAAGTTAGGGTTTTCGCAGTTGAGAGTTATAAAAGAAAGATAAAGTGAATGGAGAAGTCACTTATGTGATAATTGATTTGTGGAGTCGAATTAGAGAGCTCGGCGAGCTAAGTTGGGGTTGAGCGCATGCTAAGCTAACTGGTGTATTTCGGCAGCGAAATCTATCTACCCTAGTTCATCATCAGGTTGGATCATCCAGGTTCAGCACTAGTTCATCATCAGGTTACATTCAACAGTTATTCCGGGAGGTTGATTATTCATCCAGCCAAAGGGTTTCACCGTCACACCGTGTCACCGTGATTAGAGACAAAGCACTTCGTTTTCCTACCTACAGGGTTCAGAACTTCCGCATGCTGCTTCCATCATCATCAAAGTGGTATTATAACCCTAGTGCACACCATCTGGGCTTCCAGCAGCAGCCTATTTATTATTTTGGAGCTTATATAGTTTGAGAGGAGGGTGCATTCACCTGTGGAGGACGATTTGGTGTATCTTCTTATTCCTCCGGCAAATTCCTTGCATGCTGGGACCAGTCTCTTCACCATCAGCTGATCTATATACTGGTATGTATATGCATTGATTTCTCCTATTTTATAGCATCTCAATATTTTTCTAGGGCACATATTTGCATGTAACTACATGCATGCAAAGTTCGGGGTTTGCTTTCCTATTTGATTAAGGAGTAAGTCTATTAGCCATCTACAGTATACACATAAACAGGAAAATATCAGTTTGGGATATTACAGTGGTATCAGAGTTATTTTCCTTGCCAATTGTGGGCATGCAAAAATTATAAATGAATCTAGGAGACCCATACAACATTACTCACAGGAGACAGAGGTATAGAGACAGAGAAGAGGAGTTAGAGGACATAGATTTGGGGAACAAATAGTATCAGTTTGAAAAAGGCAAAGAAACAATGGCCGATGATGATAAAATAGCTTTCAATAGTCTCATATCAGCCATAAAAGAACTCACCACTGGGCAAAAAGAAACAATGAGCACCTTCAGGCAAATAACTGAGAAGAATGGGCCCACCCCACACAGTCCCTTATTTCCCAACAGTGATAGGGTATCCACCAGCAGTAGTAGGGAGCACTTAAATACCAACATGCAGAGCCATCCCCATATATACAAGCCTTTCCAACCTACCATGCCTCAATTCTTATATAGTCCAGCTGCAGTGCCTCTAGCACAAGCAAAACCAGAAGAACCCATGAGTGCCTATCTGAGAGAATATAGGGCTTTAGGAGAGGACTTCCATTCAGCCATGACCTTCACTGACTTCTGCCACTTTAAAAGTAAGAACAAACCCAAAGCTTACAATAGGCCATTCACCCAGAACTATGAGTTACAGTGCACCGTAGGGAAATTGACTATCCCTACCTTTGAGGGCACCCGGGTTGGCCCAGCTAGGAATTGGGTGCAGAAGTTGGATACATACTTCCAGCTCAACCCCATGATTGAGACAGATGCCATTAAATTGACTACTTTGCATTTGGACGGAGAAGCACATGAGTGGTGGTACCACGGGTTAGTGACACTGGGTCATAACACCATCACCTCATACACGGATTTTACACAGAGGCTCATTGAGCGGTTTGATCAGAAGGATCCAGAGGTACACTTTAGGGAGCTGGCACAACTCAAGCAGACAGGGAGTGCAAATGCTTTTATTTCTGAGTTTCAAAGGATAGCAATCATGGTCACAGATATATCAGAGAGCAGGTTGATTATGTTGTTCACTGAGGCTCTCATTGAACCCTTACGGGGATGTGTCAAGTCTTATAGGCCCACCACCCTAGCAGATGCCATCAGACAGACTAGAGACTTGTAGGATGCAGTGCCCAAAAATAGGTTTCCTCCCAGGTCCAATGTTCCTATTAAAGATAAAAAAAGGAAACCATGGCCCAAGAATGAATGGATGGACAATGATACCCAACAGGACCTTAGAAGAAAAAAGTTATGTTTCACTTGCCAGGAACCATGGATACCAGGTCAGAGATGTTCAGGAAAAGGAAAGGCCTACTACATGGAGGCTTATTCCGACAGTGAGGAGGATGAGGATTACCGGGATCAAGAGTAGGGAGAGACAACAGAGATAGTTGCTGAGGGACAGGCCGCAGGAGGTACCATTGCTACCATGACAGGGGTTCCTAGATTCCACACTCTTCAGATCAGAGGTACCGTACAGGGCCACAAAGTAGGAGTACTGATAGATGGTGGGGCATCCCACAACTTTATTGATGCTGCATGGGTTAAAGAGAGAGACATTCAGACTGAGAGCTTTGATGGGTTTTCGGTAGCAGCAGCAGGTCGCACCATGGAGTGTAGTCAGAGGATTCCTAAATTAAAGGTAATGCTTGGGAATTATACAGTGATAGAGACATTCTATGTGGTAGATGTACCTGACATGAATGTGGTACTAGGAGTTCAGTGGCTTTATTCCATAGGGAAGTATTCCATAAATTACCAGACCATGGAGATGGAGTTTACAGGAGCAGAAGGACAGAAGGTGGTATTGAGAGGGATGAATACCTATCCTCCCACGGCAGTGACATCACACAGGATGGAGGCAGTACAATGACAGGGAGATATTGAGTGGGTTGCAAAGTGTGGTTACCTTCAGAAAACCACCAGATGAGTCCACACAACATCCAACAGATATAGAGGCCTTACTACAGAAGCACAAGGTAGTATTCGAAGACCTTCCAGCAGGTCGACCTCCAAATAGGGGATTTGAGCACATTATTGAGTTAGAGGAGGGGACCCAAGCAGTTATCACTACTCCTTACAGACATCCCAAGAGGTATAAAGATGAGATCGAGAGTACAATCAAGGAACTACTCAAGCTAGGATACATCAAACCTAGCTCCAGTCCCTTTGCATTTTCAGTAGTGCTAGTGAAGAAAAAGGATGGAACCTTACGCATGTGCATTGATTACAGGGCACTCAATAAAAAGACCATAAAGAACAGGTATCCCATCCCTAGGATTGATGAGTTAATGGATGAACTACAGGGGGCAAAGTACTTTTCCAAAATTGATCTCCACTCAGGGCACCATCAGATTCGGGTTAGGGAACAGAATGTTCCAAAGACCGCTTTCTGTTGCCACTACGGACATTATGAGTTTCTAGTGATGCCATTTGGGCTCACTAATGCACCAACTACTTTCCAATCATGCATGAACCATATCTACAGGACACAGTTGCATAAATATATTCTGGTACTCTTCGACGACATATTGATATACGGTCGGACTTGGGAAGAACATTTGAGACATCTTGATGAAGTACTTGGTATTCTACAGGAGCAGTCACTATATGCCAAAATGTCCAAGTGTGAGTTCGGCATGCAGATGTTGTACTTAGGACATGTGATAGGAGCCAACGGGGTCCAGGTGCACTTAGAGAAGATTCGGGCAATTTTGGATTGGCCTACACCTAAAAATGTGACAGAACTGAGGGGCTTTTTGGGCCTTTGCACCTACTACAGGAGGTATGTCAGCAGATTCTAATAGATGGCCGCACCCCTCACAAATCTTACCAAGAAGGGAGCATTTAGTTGGTTGGAGGCAGCACAACAAACATTCGAGAAAATGAAGGAGGTAATGAGTTCGTGCCCAGTATTAGCTTTACCAGACTTTTCTCAATCCTTTTTGTTAGAATGTGATGCTTCAGGAGAGGGAATTGGGACAATTTTGTTGCAGAACAACCACCCCATTGCATTTGAGAGCAGGAAGCTCAAAGACTATGAGCGCCACTATTCGATATATGACAAAGAGATGTTAGCTATCCTCCATGCGCTAACCAAGTTCAGGCAGTACTTAGTGGGTGCCAGGTTCAAGGTTAAGACAGATCACAACAGCCTGAAATACTTCCTACAGCAGAAAGAGCTAAACGAGAGACAACAGAAATGGGTAAGTAAAATTCAGGCTTATGACTTCAAGATTGAGTACATAAAGTGGCCGATGCACTTTCTAGACGACCAGCTACTTTAACCCTTATGAGCATTTCATCAGATTGGAGGTCTCATCTTTTGGTTGAGTACTCCAAAGATAAGTTTGCTTGCAAGCTATTGGATGGACAGATTGAGGATGATAGGTACAACGTCATTGATGATATCATATACTACAAAAACAAAATCTTCTTGGTTCCAGAGTCTCCTCTCAAGAAGAAAATCTTACAGGCATCGCACGATTCACCATTAGCAGGGCATCAGGGGTTTCTCAAGACCTATAGACAAATTAGAGAAAGGTTCTCATGGAAGGGCCTCAAGAAAGATGTGATACAACATGTGAGGGAGTGCAGCTTGTGCTAACAAAACAAAATAGAGCACGTCCACCCGACTGGTTTACTACATCCCTTACGTATTCTCGAGCAGAAATGGGAGAGCATTTCTATGGACTTCATTACTGGGCTGCCCAAGGTCTAAGGCAGAGACTGCTTGTACGTAGTAGTGGACAGATTGACTAAGTTTGCTCACTTTTTTGCCATATCATCAGATTATTCAGCAGCACAGGTAGCAGAACTATTTTTCAGAGAGGTTTTTTGACTCCATGGGTTACCCAAGACCATTGTCAGTGACAGGGACAGCAAATTCATAGGAGCCTTTTGGCAAGAGCTTTTTCGGTTAGTGGGGACCGAGTTAGCCATGAGCACAAGTTATCATCCGCAGAGTGACAGGCAGACAAAGATTGTTAGTAAATAGATTGAGGGATACTTGATAAATTACGTATCAGGTCAACAAAGGACATGGATCAAATGGTTACACTTGGGTGAACATTGTTACAACACCACCTACCATATGACCATTAGGATGACCCCTTTCCGAGCCCTATATGGGTATGATGCTTCCACTTTTGCAGACCGGATATTTGGCGATACCAGGGCCCCCAAGGCCAAGGAGTGGATTCAGGAGGGTCAAGATATCCTCAAGATACTCAAGGAGAACATACAGGCTGCACAGAATCAACAGAAGATATATGCAGACAAGCACAGAGTTGAGCACAGTTTTGAGGTGGGAGACTTCATTTATTTACGCCTCCAGCCTTACCAACAGCCATCTCTTAAAAAGAAAGGAGCAGAAAAACTCCAACCTCGTTTCTATGTTCCATACAAGATAATTCGAAAGATCGGAGAGGTAGCGTATGAGCTAAAACTACCCCCGGAGAGCAAGATTCACAACGTATTTCATGTCTCCAATCTCAAGAAGGTGGTTGGTCAACAGATTGTTACATCTTCCGAGCTGCCTCCCCTTGATGACGAGGGGCAATTGGTTCTGATTCCGGAGCGCATCCTAGAGGTGCGAGAGCGGAAACTGAGGAACAGAATCATCAAAGATTACTTGGTTCAGTGGAAATATCTGCCTATAGAGGAGGCTACTTGGGAGGCAGAACAAGTATTACAGCACCCAGCTTTACAGTTGCTTGAGGACAAGCAAATTCGAGCGGGGAGGACTGTAATGTCCTCTTCTGCTTAGGCATTGACGACCAACCCGCTAACCTATGTGATTCCTATAGGTTCGAGTAGGTACTGACAGTCAAGGAATAAGCCGAAGACTGATGCCATATATAGAAGATCTAGGGCATAAATATTATATCACCATTGGGTCGAAGAGGGCCAACTAGAGCCAAAGGCCACATGCATGCATGACATCTGGGCATTATTTAATGATGCATGCACTCGATTAAGTCTCCATGCACATGCATGCAAGTCAACTGCAAATTAGAAGATAAAGTGACCCAGTTAGGTCAAAAGCTAGGGTTTTCGCAGTTGAGAGTTATAAAAGAAAGATAAAGTGAATGGAGAAATCACTTATGTGATAATTGATTTGTGGAATCGAATTGGAGGGCTCGGCGAGCTAAGTTGGGGTTGAGCGCATGCTCAGCTAACTGGTGCATTTCGGCAGCGAAATCTATCTGCCCTAGTTCATCATCAGGTTGGATCATCCAGGTTTAGCAACTAGTTCATCATCAGGTTACATTTAGCAGTTATTTCAGGAGGTTGATTATTCATCCAGCCAGAGGGTTTCACCATCACACCGTGTCACCGTGATTAGAGACAAAGCAATTCGTTTTCCTACCTACAGGGTTCAGAACTTCCGCATGCTGCTTCCATCATCATCAAAGTGGTATTATAACCCTAGTGCACATCATTCGGGCTTCCAGCAGCAGCTTATTTATTATTCTGGAGCTTATATAGTTTGAGAGGAGGGCGCATTCACCTGTGGAGGACGATTTGGTGTATCTCCTTATTCCTCTGGCAGAATCCTTGCATGTTGGGACCAGTCTCTTCACCATCAACTGATCTATATACTGTTATGTACATGCATTGATTTCTCCTATTTTATAGCATCTCAGTATTTTTCTAGGGCACATATTTGCATGCATGCAAAGTTCGGGGTTTGCTTTCCTATTTGATTAAGGAGTAAGGCTATTAGCCATCTACAGTATACACATAAACAGGAAAATATCAGTTTGGGATATTACACGATCGTTGAGTCAAGCTTTCCATCAAACAGATCAGATAGTAGTTTCCTTAGCCAAACTGCTTCCTTGCAGGCATCACTTGCAACAATATACTCGGCTTCAGCTGTACTCTGTGTTATGGAACCCTGTTTCCTACTGGATCAAGAGATCATTGCAAATCCCATACTAAAGCAGTAACCTGAGGTACTTTTTTCGGTCTACTGCACTGCCAGCCCAATCTGAGTCAGCATATCCAGCTAACAATACTCCACTACTGGAAGTATACCTAAGCACATAAGTGATAGTACCTTGCACATATCTGATTACATGTTTGGCAGCGACCCAGTGTATGTGCTTCAAATCGGACATGAACTAACTCAGAGCATTCAATGTGTAACAGATACCCGGTCTCGTGTGTACGAGATACATCAGGGATCCAATGAGTTGTCGATACAGAGTAGATGATCCTTCATTTCAAATTCAAAGGTGAACTCCCTCTTACACTGTGCTATCAGTTGTTCCTCACCTGTGAGAAACAAGTTATCCACATACAGAACAAGGATCAAGATATGATTATGAACAACCCTAAAATACAGATTGGAGTCAACATTACTTTTGGAAAACCCCAAACTGTGGAGGAATCCATCCATCCTCGCATACCAGACTCTCGAAGCATGTTTGAGTCCATACAAGGCTTTCTTCAGTTTACACACATGGGTCTTATTCCCATGAGTCACAAAGCCTTCAAGTTGTTCAATGTAGACTTCCTCATCAATCTTGCCATTGAGGAAGGTTGTCTTTACATCCATCTGATGTAACTTCTATCCGAATACTGCAGCAAGAGAAATGATTGTTCTGATAGTAGTATACCTGGTGACAGGAGCAAAAGTCTCATCATAGTCTATGCCTTCTTTTTTAGTAAAGCCACTAGCTACAAATCCGGCTTTGTACTTCTCAAGGCTTCCATCAGCAGCATGCTTGATTTTGTAAATCCATTTGGATGTTACCATTGACTTTCCTATTGGTTTGGGAACAACTTCCCACACATCATTCTTCATGATTGAACTGTACTCTTCAATCATGGCATCAGCCCATACCTGTTGGCTTGTTGCATCTTTGTATGTGGAAGGTTCAGCACTGATGAGCTGGCTCATAAGACCTAAGTACTTATGAGGCCTTATGCTTTCTCGGAAAGTCTCGGGAGGAGCTTTATGCTTCTCAGCCATGAACCATTTCTCGGTACCAGGAAGGTCTCCTTTTGGAAGGAGGAACTTCAAGTAGTTCTTCTAGTGGACTTTCAGTTTCTTCATGTTCATCCGAAATTTGATTCTCAAATTCCTCTTTCTCCCTCTAAACTTCTGAATTTGAGATCTTAGAAGGAAGTTCTTCATGTTTGGGATAAATCTTTGTTATACTAGTAACCATATTTTGTAGACTTGTATAGTGGAGGTGTCCAAACCCCCAAAGCCATTGCTCGTATGGATCAACTGTGTGGTGAACCAAAGCATGAGTGGAATTTTTGGAAGCCTTATACAGACCTCCCTCTCGAACCCAATCTGTACAGCTGAGCTTAGTTTTTCATTCTTTTCCCATAGAAGGACTTTCTTGTCCATGAAGAGGACTCTGTAGCCCTTGTCCTCTAAACCAACAACAAAGAGGAGGTTCTTCTTTAAGCCAGGAACATATAAGACATCATCAATATGTAAGATGGTACCTGAATCCAGTTGAAGTGAGGTTGACCCAACTCCTTCAATTTTGTAAGTGGAGTCATCAAGTGGAGTCATCTCCAAGTTCTACAAGAGTAGTGAACTTCTTTCTGTAACCGGTGAGTGCTCCACGATTACCTGTCATATGTATGGAGGCACCACTGTCTACTAACCAAGAGTTAGCATTATCGGTGATGGCTCCAGAAAGGGCAGAGATCAGGTAGTATTCTCTTCTAGTTTTATCTTCTTTGGTAGTATTGGTGTTCTTCTTCTTCTGCAGCAGCAGAAGCTTGGAATCTTCTTTTGAAATTCCTCTTGGGCTGCGTGCAATCCCTAGCAAAGTACCCAAACTTGTGACAATTGTAGCATTCCACTCGCGAAACATCAATGTGTTTACCTTGTGGTTTCTTTTCCTTCTTTTGCTGAGGGGAGGGCTTCTTAAACTTCTTTGTCTTAGATGTAAGGGCAAGGTTTCCTTCCTTAGTGCCAATTTCCTTGCCTGAAATGCTTCCTTCTTCTTCCAAGCAATCATGCCAAAGTCTCTCAAAGTTTGGTTGATTTTCACATTCTCTTACTGATTCCACAAATGTTTCTCGAGAGTTTGGGAGGCCATTGACTATACTCTGCACAAGGTCATCATCATCTATAGTAATACCAATAGCAGTAAGTTGGTCTCTTACCTGTGCAATCTTTGTGAAGAAGGGTCCAATTCCTTCATCGTTGTTCATCTTCAGTGTCCGAAGCCTTTTCTTCAAAACTCTCTTCTGACTGGGAGCCTTCTTTTCATATAGGTTCGTCAAGGTGTCAAAGCATTCTTTGGCAGTCTTCAATGAAGTGATGTTGGGCATCAAGGTTTCATTAACTGAGTCATAGATGATCCTTCTAGCCTTTGCTTGCTTCTTCTTGAAAGCAACCCTGCCAGCATTAGATGTTGGCGCTTCTATGGTGTTGAACACCAATTCATCAAGATCATTTTCTTCCAGGATGGCAATGAGCCTAGCTTTCAAAGAATTGTAGTTTGTTGAACCTTCAAGCTTTTCTTCTGGTCTGAAGATGTTGGTAGCCATCTCTACTACTAGTCAGTTGTCCAAGTCTGCAAAATATCCCAAGGTCTAGGAAAACAACAGTAATCTTCCTTTTACTGGGTCTTCACATGCTAAGCTCTGATACCATCTTGAATTTTAGCAATAGCATGAATTCTTTAAAATTTTGCAAACTCTAAGATAGCAATAGACAAGTACAATAGAAACATCAACAACATCACACACATTGAACACAAGATTTTTTCACGGGGAAACCTTTAAAGGACAAAAACCCCAAAAGCATTAGTAATTCATCTCTTTAAATGAGATGACTTGATTTCTTCAATAATTCTCAAACCGTAGAAGGCTTGATCAAATTCAAATCCCAGCACAGATAACCAACTAAATTGTTAACAAGACAAAATACAAGAAATATTGAATTTAGGGATTCATGCCCAGATTCTCTTTCTGCTGTTGCCCGAGATAGATTTATGCTACCCGGAGTCTGCCACACATTGCCCGGACTGTAACTGAGCTGCCCGAGACCTTTTATGGGTGCCCGAACTCTCTGTTTATCTGCTCGAGACTGCCCAAGCAGTAGAATTGTTGCCCGAAATGTACAGCAGCCTGCCTGGATGCTTTGTTTGCCTACCCGAGTGTACAGCTACCTGCTCGGACAGCCCGGAGTGAATCCTTGCCTGCCCGGATCAATTTTGTGCCTGCCCGAAATTCTATAGGGTTGCCTAAACCTATCCGAGCTCCTATTGGAGCTTCCCGTAAAATTTTGTCTGCGGCTGGCAGCTTGTTAGTGCTGCCAAGAAGTACAGATGGGCTGCCCGAGGGTATGTAAGGGCTGCTTGTGAGTCTGTTGTTGCTGCCAAGAGGGTTGTGGAGTTGATAGCACGAAATGGCAGCCTGCTAGCACTACCTGTGAACTTCCACAAACATTAGCAGCCTGCCTATGGATAGAATAGAGTTACCCGTGAGTGCCTTAGCCTAATCTCCTGTTCCCGTGAGGGTTTTTCAGCTACCCGTGAACTAGGGTGAAAAACCCTAGATCTGTTGTTGATCACTTGAGAAGGTGCCCTAGTTGCTTAGGGTTTCTACTATAGAAGAATAGGAGATGAAGATGCCCTAACTGTTTTAGGGCTTGCTGTGAAAAGGTGATGAAGATACCCTCGCTAGATTAAGCCTCCATGCTAGGGTTGAAAACTTCTCTCACTTCCAGCGAAAAATCTTCTAAGGGGCGACTACAAATGAGAGAGTGGGTGCCCTAGCAAGAAGCCTCCATGCTAGGTTATTGCCACACAAACTTTTCTTCTCTTCTAAGACCAGCGAAAAGAACTTCCTTGGAGCAGCTGTAGATGATCAGCAAGTGTGTGATAATGAAATGGATTGATCTTCTTTTATAGCCTTTGAATAACCTGTAAGTGAACCAAAACTCAAAAGAACAAAATTAAATTCTTTTATCTTTTTTACTTTTACCTTTAGTGGTACTAAAGGCCTTTTTGCACTTTCACTTTAACTCCTCAGTGGTCTAAGGGTCCTCATGTATTTTTTACTTTTACCTTTAGCCTTCTTCAAGTACCCTGTGGTCAAAACAAGTGGTCAAGGTGGTCCTTCATCCCCACTCAAAGTACATCATCATAAATAGAGAGAATTACTAATGCTTTTATCTCACACTCCATGTGACACCAAGATCGGGTACTAGGTGTCTTAACCAAGGGTAGCTAAGCCTTGGAGAAGATCACAAAACCCATAGATCAAGGGTCAGATTGCCTCACATGCCTAGACCCGATCTAGGACTTATAGTGATATCCTGGTAATAGACCAGGTGCCTCAGTCATAGGCTGCATAATTTGACTCGAGGTCAAATACTTGGTAATAGACCAAGCGCCTCCATTCTCCCAGAGAGTGGCCCTCAGCCCTAGGTTGAGCCCCCCAATACTAGATTGGTTCATCTTCCTGGTAACTGACCAGGTGCCTCCATTCAAAGAATGGCCACTCAGCTCTAGGCCGAGTCCCTCAGTGCTGGACTGGTTCCACATCTTGGTCCTTGACCAAATGTCCCCATTCTCCTAAGAGAATGACTCTCGATGCTGCTCAGGAAAAATCAACAATATGGAGTTGACATTGTTCACATTGATAATTTCTAGATCCACTGTTTATGGACAGTTTTTTGTGTGTGGTCCCTTATATGGAGGATCTGGTCATCTACCCAAACCTTTATATAGATTATCTCTTTGATTGTTCTATCATTGCACCTCATGGAGCTTTGCTTCATTGTGCTTAAGTGCTAGCGCTGTCTATTGACACCGCCACTACTCTTGGAATCTTTGTTTTTACTTCTATTGTTTTCTGCCTATTCCAACATGGTATCAGAGCTATCTGGTTTTTTATAAGGGTTTTGCAGAATGTGAATGAGCTCCATTGCAGCTAGTGGCTTTAATGAGTTGTGTCTGTTTATGGGCTTAAGAGTAGGATGAATTGGTGAATTGCAACAACTTGGTTTATGATTGTTGAATTCAAACATTGAGTGTCCTAGTCTTTTAGCATAATCTGGAAATTTCTTGCCAGAATCAGAGTATTGGTTGGCAGATATGGATGACTGGAATTTCGTAGAGTGTTTTGTTAGTGATAACTCTGCCTACCTTTGGCTTGAGCTTGTGACGGAAGCATAATTGCTAGCAGTTCGATTTATCTCATCACAGAGTGTCTGTCTCATGGCAAATTATTCATTGAAGAGCATGTTTGGTCAACTGAGCGATGACAGTTGAGTTGCTTTGACTAGTTTAATCCTTTTGGTGTTAAGAGACAGACCCGCTTGAAGCTTTCATGTTGATTTACATCCTAGAGGATTTTCATTTGTGGCCGTGTAGGATCGACGAGGAGCATCGATCCACGAGTCTGGGCTAATTATCGACTGGGTAATGAAGGAGATCGTTGGTGTAATACTGAAGCATGGATGTAGGTCGTGTGCCTAGGTTTGAAGACCAAGACTGTCAACAACAGTAAAATATTCACTTAGTTGTGAATGCTTGATTAAAAACTGAAATTCTGTAGTATATCGTTATATGCTCCAGCTTGTCATCCAGAGGTCACTATTTTGCAGGTTTGGATCGACTTGAGTCTGGGATGCATCCATATTCTGTTCTGTATAGATCACGAGTGCTATTATTTGACTAGGGTATTCATTGGGCATGTTAGAAATATAGTTGAACAAGTCAACTCACTCGTGCACTGTTGCATAGTGTTGTTGTCTTGATCAAATACATTGACTTGTATAAAGGCTGGACTTGTGGTCCATCGAATTGTAGCCTTGGATGAATAAACACTGGATTGACTGAACCATTGTAGATCCCTCAAACTTCTGCAGCAATCAACTGACTTACTGAAGTGGTAGACGTCTAGGCGCTGTCAACTAAAGGTCTTTCCTGGCATATGATCAACTGAGGTTTAATGGATTAGTTGGCCATGAGCATGTCTAGACTGCAACCCTTGAACTGCTGACCAATAACAAGCATTTGAAGCTTGGGAGTCTTATCTTGTGAGCTGCTCTTGTCGACTACCCATAGACCAAACATTGGTTAAGCTTGCAATGGAGAAATTTGAACTTGGTATGTGCATAGATTAAAGGTATGATAGTTTGACTAGCATCGACAGGTGGCATTGACCAGCAGTAATGCTCGTTACATAGGTTTGATATATCTATTTGGCTGCATTGCTTGGAAGCATGGTATGGACTAGTTGCGCCAAGAGGTGCCTTCTACAGCCCAAGTGAGTGGGTTGTGTCATGTATGTAACACTCATGTCGGCTCAAACAAAAGTATTAAAAATAATAAAAAATTATAAAACAAAAAACATATAGAATCGAAATTTAAATTAGCTAAATTGTAAAACACATTATATAAATATATTTCAAATTTCAATTTAAAATTCAGTTGACTTCAAACTTAAACAGTTCAAGTAAATGTTTATTAGTAGTTTTAGAGAAAAACAAGTCATTTCTAAAAAAATGTTTGGATATATGTTTAAAATCTTCATTTGATGGTAAAATGTTTTTAAATTCCAATTTAATGTGGAAATCTGGATTTTAGAATTTTATATGGGCTATTAATTATTTTACTCTATGTTCATATTCATTATTACTTTTAAAGAAAAACAATTAAAGTAATTTTTGGGAAACCATTTGATTATATGATTATTATACGGTTAAAAACATCATTTGATGGTAAAATGTTTTTTAAATTCCAATCCTATCTAGAATATGGGATTTAAATCTTAATATTACCCATCTCATTCTTTGCCTGGATATTTACCCTATTTTGAAATTACTTTAGCGACATGGCCATTCCCCTTCCAAGTAGAATACTTATTAGAGATTTTAGTAAATTTCTTCAGGTGCAAACCTTTCCTCAAGTTTAGCACTTTAAAAGTGGTTTTCACCTCAAGAGATATGGTCCCTCTCGGCGCTTGGTAGAGCCAGAGTTAAGATGGATCTATGCTGGTTTAACCCACAGTCATGTCAACAAATGCAACTTATTCACCCTTTTACTGCTGTAGTATGACCAGAAATCTCTGGAAAATTATGTAGACACCCTATACCAACAGCAGGGTAACAGAACCAACGATTCTTTGTGTAACCTTACCTTCTCAGAATGTGGAACCAACCGTTAGAGGGAGTCAACTAACCAACACATGGAGTTGACATTATTGACATTGATCATTTCTAGATCCACTTTTTGTGGACAGTTATGGGTGTGTGGTCCCATATATTGAGTGTTTGGTCATCTACCCAAATCTATATAAAGATGATATCTTTGATCAGTCTATCATTGCATCTCATGGAGCTTTGCTCATTGTGCTTAAGTCATAATGGTGTCTTTTGACACCCCCACTGCCCATGGAAACTTTGTTTTCACTTCTGATGTTTTCTGCTTGTTCCAACATAATTGGTGCCCATGTGGTGTTGGTTCTCTGAAAAGAACTATTCTAGATCATGACTAATATTATCTATGAAGTGTGCCCCAGCATGCTATGTAGAATGTGTTTGTAATAAGGGATAATTGCAAAAGCAGTTTTGACTCCCATGTTTGTTAACTTTTTAAATATTTTTTTCGATTCCTGTCCAGCTGTCCCCTGGAATTTTCTATGGTATCTTCTAGCTGTCCCAGATACCAGTCCCCCTGTCCACTGTTATAATGATTCATAGTCTGTTTTAAATTTTTATACACCTTGATCATTTTAATTAACTTCATGGGACTAGTGCTCCAAGGATGTCAAAACTGCACAATCATGACTTCTTGACTACTGGACAAACTTCATGGAACGTTAAAATCTCCTTGGGGGCTCATGATCATCTAGTTAAAAGGCATGATGAGACATCCAGCACAAGAGACATCCTTCCCATCACTACTTCCGTATGTTCAAGGGGGATAATTGACAAAATATTAGAAGCAGCATGCCAACATATGTTTTGGCATGGTTCTGGACTTTATAAAAGGTTTTTTTCATGAACATTGGCATTGTTGATGCTCATTTTTGGAACTTGTAGTTTATCATTTTTCTGATCCCTTTCTGTTTTCAAAATTCTAGAAACCTTTGAGTTGATACTGAAACTTACATTAAAGCTTATGAGACTTGTGTAGTATTTCTTACTCATATATGCTTAATGGTTCACCTTACCCTGAAAGTTCCTTTCAAGTCCCCACACAACCTGTGTTCTTCAATTGTTCAGAAAATAATATGTTTCCTGTTTCTATCAAGAAGTCTTTGGTTTGGAGAAAACTCTTATACGCTACATTTTGCCTATTGCACATGTTTTGAGTCTTGCTTGTAAATTTTCCTTTAATATTCAAACTAGGGCTAAACAGTGTATTCAAAGTTTCTACTGATAACCACACATGAATATCTTTTACAAGTATGCAGGGGAATATAAAGTACTGAGAAATAAATCATAACATCACATCACAATATAGACAGTATTTTTTTGTGTTTTGGAAACCCCCGGAAAAACCCAAGATGGGAAAACTGGTGCAACAATCAAATATAGATTTTATTATGAGAAAATATGGAACTTTTACAACCACTGCTAATCACCCAAACCTGGTGAAGCAGTACCCGACAGAATCACTAGGCAAAACCCCAACTAAACCTCCATCCCCTCTGCATGACTGTACGACCTCCCACACATGCGGATCCATACGCCTGTACAGATGTTGTACGGAATCCGTACGGCCTGTACGACCTTACTCTGCAACTACTGCTTGTCGACCTGTGTGGCCTCTGTCCTGCCTGGTAGCTCGATGATCCTATTCTCTCACTCCTCCATCTTCCCAGCTAAATCTTCTGTCTGACTTTCTCTCCTTGTCTGTATCTTGTCTCTGTGGAAATACAAGTGTGTGTGTCCTCTCAACAAATTGACCTTTCTTTTATAACTTTAGTTTAAAGCGAAACACCTAATTTCACTTTCACTTAAAGTCAATAATTAGATCACTTTAATTATTTTCCAAAGTAAACTTAGGAAAAATAATTAAATACAACTGGTTTCCTTGGATTTTAGTTGCATCTACTTGAAGGCTCTTTATGTTCCTGTTAATTTTATATTGATTTGCTGAGTTTCGTGTTATTTAGGTGTACCAAGAAGTACTGAATGCTAGGTTCTGGTTACATTTGCAATGAATGGAAAGTGCTCAAGGCAATGAATGAAAGCAATTATGTTTCTCTTTTTCAGGGACGTGGGCCACTGGATGATTATAAATTTCTAGACTTGCCACAGCACTATATTGACTGTTTCAAGCTTTATGATCCTGTTGGAGGGGAACACCTGAATATTTTCATGGCTGGTCTACAAACTGCCCATCAAATTGTTGCAGTAAGCCATGGCTATGCGTGGGAATGCCAAACATCAGAAGGCGGTTGGGGCTTACATGAAGTAGTAAAGGAGAATGCCTGGAAACTTAGAGGAATCGTGAATGGCATTGACAATAATGATTGGAACCCAGAACTAGATGTCCATCTCAAGAATGACGGTTATGTCAATTACTCTATAGAAACACTTGAAACTGGCAAGACTACATGTAAAACCGCATTGCAGAAAGAGCTTGGTTTGCCTATGCGCTCTGATGTGCCAGTTATTGGCTTCATTGGACGACTAGATCATCAGAAAGGGGTAGATATTATTGCAGAGTCAATGCCTTGGCTGGTTCAACAAGATATACAGTTAGTGATGTTAGGTACAGGAAGAAGCGATTTAGAAAACATGTTGCGCTCATTTGAAGGTGAGCACCGGGATAAAGTTCGTGGCTGGGTGGGATTCTCTGTCAGAACAGCCCATCGCATCACAGCAGGATGTGATATTTTAATGATGCCATCAAGATTTGAGCCTTGTGGTCTAAACCAGCTTTATGCTATGCGATATGGAACTGTCCCAGTTGTCCATGCTGTAGGAGGCTTGAAAGACACTGTACAACCTTTTGATCCATTTTCAGATACTGGCCTTGGCTGGACCTTTGAATGTGCAGAATCATCAAGGTTGATCCATGCTCTTGGCAATGCCTTGTGGACATATCGTGACTTTAAGCCAAGTTGGCTCGGAATACAGAAACGTGGTATGAGCCAAGACCTTAGCTGGGACAATGCTGCAAAGCAGTATGAAGATGTTCTTCTTGCTGCAAAATATCAGTGGTAATCAAAATCTTGTCACAGTGAAGTTGTTCAGCATTGTACAAAGTTTTGAATTCATCATGGCACACGGATGATTTATTAGTATGAAAGTATAATACCTTAAAATCTATAAGTGGATCGGTATTTCACATATTCTCATAGCAGAGAATGTGTTTTTGTATATATTTGAAAGGAACAGCAAAAAGATGAGACAGTCTCTACATGAGAGGGAAAGTGAACAAGTTCCACAGAACATTGGACTTTTTTGTAAGTAAACTTTATTATATCCAGCTTTCACTGCCATCTTATTAAAAAATGCTTGTGTCTTTAGGATGGATTACCTTGTGTGCTCTAACTTCTAACCAAAGGAATGCGACTATGAGTGACATCTTACATAATGCAGAGAAACCTCCCAATGGTAAGGTTGCAATTGTTTATTCTGCATATTCACTCTGCTGGTATTTTGATATTTGTAAAGGATCATTCTAGAAAGATTGTTTACTGATACAGAGAAGCTTTGAAACTCAGGAATAAGCGTTGAATGATCCCTCCAACCACCAAAAATGGTAGTACTTGAAATAGTAAAACATGGGTCAAGTTGGGTTTTATTGCATGCCAATGAGACTCTGTTAGACACAAACATTAATGGTTGTTATGAACATGTGGGGAGGTCCATAGTATGCTTGGAGAAGCTGAAAATCTAAAACATCAATGGCAATAATAGCGCAAGATCCATACATGAAGGTTGATCAACAAAATCAAAACTAGCCCCAACATCTTCAACCATGTTTGATCAACAAAATCAAAACTAGCCCCAACATCTTCAACCATATTCATCACTGCTGGTGTTTATCTAGCATTTGATAGGTCAACATAAACCTGAAAATGCCAACCACTGCTTTTCTGTTTACTATTTAATGTGATAAGAACTCTGAGGTTGATCACACACTGTCTCACAACCACAGACTAGTGTTAGAAAGACTAATCAAGATAGGGCACCTACTACCTTGAAAAGGTATGAAATGTAAAGCCATGTTGCACCCAAAGCACATTTTGGGTTCAACATCAATTAGAAGACTATTTAAACTTTAAAGCAAGATGAAGAGGAAACATACAAGATAAAACTTTTATCAAACAAGTGCATGATTGCCCACAATGGCATCCGTAATAATTTTTGTGTGCATTGACATTCGTAATAGTTTTGGGGTAAATATAGTAGCAAAAGCCTCACATGTCGAGAATCAAGAATCAAAGAGTTGTAGAACTTATGGTTAGGAAGGTATAAGTTGGGAAACAATCGTGAATGTGTAAGAGCATTTGGTTGTGATGCCTTCAGTTGATATTGGGGGAGATGCAAGTGAAGCTACTATTGAATACCTAACCATGTATCTAGAAGCAATGACATCAAAAGATTCAGATCGTACGCTCCTGAGACAAATTCCATTTGACAGTAGAGACATGTTTCATGAAGCTTTGATGTTGAAACCCCTATTGAAGTCGATAGTTGAATCAGAATTAAAAAATTTCCCATTGGTTCAAAGTGAATGTCTGACTTGTTTGGCTTAAATTTGCTACATTAGATTTATTCTTATCCATAAATTATATTTACAGAGTTTTCAAATGCCATCTATAAAACACTGATTTTCTATGGAGGTTTTTCATTGTAGATCCCTATCAATAACTGCTTTCTACTTATAGACTAGGGAAATTTTTAAGGATCCATAATTTTCTTAAAGTGTAGAAACCTTGACGAATCTTACTAATTCTTAAATTTCCAACCATAAAATGTGGAACAATATTTTTCTAAAAAGACTCAAATTTACAAGGGTTTTATATAGTTTCCAGACAATTTTGATGATTTTTAGAGTAAACAATTTTTATTCCATGGAATTTGGGCGGATTAATTTAGAAAAAAATGAAAATTGGCAAATGGGTTTTCTAAAACAAAGGTAAAAAATTAGCCCATGGACTAAACTTTTCCTGTTACAAACAATTAAAAGGCAAGGCATCTTTATATGTTACATTCCAAAAGACATTCTTTCAAAGATAGCATTCTCATCAAAGCTATTAAAATCATTATTCAAATCACAATATGAAATGTGAGTTATTGGGATTTAATGTTTCAGAGATAACATTCTCATCAAAGCTATTCAAATCACAATATGAAATGTTAGTTATTGGGATTTAATGTTACAAGAGTCTAAACAATTTCCATAAAGTGGGTAGTTATATATGCTTTGCATGTTTATAATCTATAAATAGAGGCTTATAGGTAGAAGAATAGTTTTGGTAAAATCGTGGTAAAATGTATTTATCTTTCATCTTTTATTGCGCTTTGGAAAGATGAGGTACGCCATTAGTTACTAGATAAGGGCACTCGGCTAATCAAAGATGTCAAAAAGTTGGATCCTAGTGTATATTCTGAATTTATTTATGCTCTTGTAAGATTCAGGATGAGGTTAGGATAGACATTGTATATACCCTTCTACTGCTAGCTTTTGTGCTCAAGCTTGGTACTTCTGTCAAACCCTAGGTCCACCAAAAATAGTCTTTCAGAAAAGCACTGAAGCAAGCATTAAGTTGAAGCAATTTTACTTGTATGTTCTATTCTCTCTATTTCCATTTGAGGTTCTCACTTTATCATGGTGAAAAATAGTACCAAGCTTGAGCACAAACTTGAAGGAGACGAGAAACTTCGGGCATAGAAGTATAAAGTGTTTCTCATACAAAAGAGCATGGCTTGGAAGACTATGTCTAAAGAGAAGTTGCAGATCCAAAGGGAGATGAGGACAAAGCTAAGCATAAGAAGAACCTAGTCAAAACCAAGAAGATTATTGTCGATTCCATCAACGACCATTTCATCCCATATGTGTCATCTTTGAAGAATCCCAAGGAGATGTTCGATGCATCGAACCAACTAAGAAGAGAACAAGGGAAGATTCCTCAAGTAATAAGGAAAATGTACTTTGATCCAAAAGGATCTAGCCCATGATGAAGAAGAACCTCTTATCCATATCAACATTGGATAAGAAGGCATGTAGTTATGATTAATGAAGAAGAAGGGACACTTAGATCTATGGTGTAAAAGACTTGCTCAACATTGTTGATCATGAGCAAGACAAACTCAGGTCCTCAGAATCAGACAGTGGAGTAAAGCACACTATCAAAGACTTCAACAATTCCTACAAGGAGACAAGGACCAAGAGGGAGTCTACCAAACAAACAAAGATAAGTGTTTAATTGTCATTTGATGTATATCTACTTACTTAAATGATATTATTCAGCTGTGTTCTAGATTTAAGAAATGTATTATGTATGTCTGAGTGTTTGCATTTATGAATAGTATACTACTAACTTACATGTGATGGGTAAGTAGCCTATGGTGTTGTACAACATTCCATTGCTACTTATCTAGAATGAAACCTCTTTGCTGACATGTTCGGAGTAGTGCACGCTCTTAATAATGTTCTGGTATAGATGAAAGGCATATAGAAAGTTACCATATATGATGAATGTTGTAGCATTGTCTTAAGATAGTTGCATGACTATGTGACATATGTCTTTATGCATAAATATTCGTCATTATTGATATGTTTTGAAAAATTATGAAATATTTCTAATCATACAACTGAATTTGACTTGTAGGAAAGATCGTGTACAATCACCTACAAGAAAAGAAGGATGAGACTTGTTCTGAAGAACAAGTGATGACAATTCAACCATAACACTCCAAGAAGATTCACTCCAACAAAATGAAGAGGAACCTGAAGTTCCTAGGGTCAGAGACATCGTGATAGAAGAAAGAGCTTTAGAAGAATATGAGAATCGTGATATGATTGAGTTACAGAGAGCGGTTGATCCACCTCAAAAGGTGAACACATACAGGAGAAGACCAACTTGGGCATATGAGATCATCCAAGATGAAGAGTAGTATGGTGCTCCAAACGAGACTTCCAAAGAAAGTAAGAGGCTTCGGACACACTCTAGTTATGTGGCACTATTGTGTGACATCATTGATGCAGATCCTTACAGCTATGAAGAAGCAACCAAGAAGAAAGAGTGGAAGGATTCTATGATCAAAGAATACAGTTGATCATGGAGAAGGATGTTCAGTATGCGGTTTCGAGACTTGAAGCAAAGTTCATAGTGTCTTCCATGTGGATCTACAATATCAAGCATGCAGCAGATGGCAGCATCGAGAAATACAAAGCAAGGTTCATGGTTTCTCTCAGAAAGATGGAGTAAATTATGGCGATACGTGCTACATTGACTCAACACACTTCTCCAGTGAAGTAGAAGTGCGTACCAAGCAGATAACCACATGTGTATGGAAGGCTTTTTATAGGACCAGAAGGCACCCATGGGACAACACATACAATTACATGAGGAGCTTGAGGATCACCTAGAATGATGGAGATCTCGACCTTTGCTACAAGGTTGAAGATGGAAGCCTACAGAGGATGAGAAGCTCATAGATGGGTGCAAGAGGAACTTGCAACAAAGTTCGAGATGGAGGATCTTGGTATCCAGTGACTTTGAGAGTTGACATAGATGGATACATAGAAGAACAGTAGTAGAGGAGGCTACCTGTCACTCCAGTACATAATTTACCGATGCAGAGAGTACAAGATGTAGAGGGACGATGGTGCTCCGCTTCAAAGGGAGTGACTACGATAGATCTTGACATGATTCTCAACATTAGAGGTGTGACGAAATCCAGAGGATATTTTCCTTAGTCAAGTAAAATATGTGGTCAAGATGTTGGATTTGTAAGGCTACATCAATGCCATCGAACTTGAAGTTGTGTGATCCTACTTCAGAAACAATTGATGCCACAATCTATAGGTAGATGATCGGTCCATTGATGACGAGCATGAGGTCAGATATATGATTTGCAATGAATACTTGGAGCCAATACATGGTGGAGTCGAGACGTGTTCACATGGTTGCGGCAAAGCACGTGTTGAGGTACCTAGAGGGTACGATCAAGTATCGCCTCAAATATGTGAGAGATTTAGAGGATCTACCTATGGGATATGTTGACTCAGATTGGGCTGGTAGTGCTACAAATAGGAAGAGCACTTCAGGGTGTTGCTTCATCTTGAGGTATGGCTTGATTTCTTGGTGCAACAAGAGGCAAACGAGCATAGCACTCAGTACAATTGAGGC
Organism: Pseudotsuga menziesii; assembly: GCA_001517045.1. Taxonomy (NCBI): domain Eukaryota; kingdom Viridiplantae; phylum Streptophyta; class Pinopsida; order Pinales; family Pinaceae; genus Pseudotsuga; species Pseudotsuga menziesii. The sequence continues at coordinate 402,703 of LPNX010395578.1, forward strand.
GGATTATATTGCAGCATGTTCAACAAGTTGTGAGGCAGTGTGGCTTTAGAAGCTACTTGCGAGATTGTTCGATGTTGAGTGATAGATGACTTGTGTGTACTGTGACAACCAGAGGTGTGTGAAGTTGTCTAGGAATCCAAGTCAGAGCACATTGAGATCTGATACCACTATATCTGAGATATGGTGCAAAGAAGAGCAGTGAAGCTCCAGTATGTTGTGATGGACGAGAAGATAGTCAATGTCTTGACCAAGCCTCTAGTGAGAGTGAAGTTGGAATACTTCAGGGTTAAGCTTGGTGTTGCGTAGATCGATGTTCATCGCAAGAGGGATTGAATTCCTAGTGGAGCCAAGCCTACCTCCAGTATGAAATAGGAATGGATCTGTAGTTGATGAAGTCTTGGTTGGACCTGGGCCTACATCCAATACGAAATAGGACTAGCTCTGTAGTTGATGAATTCCAACCACTGCATTCAATGTAAAACAAGACTGACCCTGTAGAGATCCACATTTAGTATGAAACATGACTGACCCTGCGAAGGCATCCATTCTGAAAAAGGATTGGCATTGCAAAGATTCGCATTCAGTATGAAATAGGGTTGACCCTGCAAAGGCATATAGTATGAAACATGACTAGCACTACAGAGATCCGCAATCAGTATGAAACATGATTGACCCTTCGAAGGAATCCATCATAAAAAGAGACTGACACTGCAGAGATCCACATTCAATATGAAACCAGACTGACCGTGTGAAGGCATCCAATATGAAAAAGGACCGTCACTGCAAAGATCTGTGTTCAGTATGAAACAGGACTGAACATGCAAAGGAATCCAGTATGAAAAAGGACTAGCACTGCAAAGGCATTTTGTATGAAACAAGACTGACATTGTAGAGATATGCATCCAATATGAAACGGGACTAGCACTGCAAGGTACATCAAGTATGAAAAAGGATTGGCATTAGACGAGGTACATCCATCATTAAAAAGGGATGGAACTATACGAATATGTTGATAAATCGCTAGATGGGATCTAGGCCTACATCTAGCATGAAAAAGGGGTTGGCTCTGTAGAACTTTTGAGGACGTATAGATTCAAGAGATGTCACTAGTCAATGTTCGACGAGATAAGAGTTGTTGCGGTTATGATGATGATCTAGTGATGATAATCCATAGTAATGATGATCAAGCGACGATGATCCAGAGTGATGATGATCCGGTAATGATGATGTCCAGAGATTTTGTCTAGTTGTGGAGATGACTGCGTTAGAAGAATACCTTCATTGTTAAGAGGGAGTGTTGTTGTAAATGAAACTTCGAAAGATATTCTTCATTGTAATATTTGTATTATTATTATAATATTTTGTTGTACTTTTATTATACCTTCTTTCAAGGATGTTTTCCCTTCGATCAGAAGGTGTCATTAATGTAATTGGTCATGTAAGAGTCTAGGTAAAACCTTTGTTGTAAGTCGGGGCAATAGTCCCCAAAAGAATAGTGTAAAGTGTATTTTTTGAGTACCCCTAGGATAGGTTGGCCCGATAAGCTCCAGAAATCGGCCCTGTTGGACCAAAAGGTCACACACATGATCATTATAAATAGGGAGGCGCCCTCCCTCATTTGGAAACACTGCAAGCTAAATTAAGTTCACTCCAAGAGAGAAGAAGACATGTTCGCTTGGGTAGAAGAAAAAGAAGCAACATAAGACATCTTATCTTTAGGTTTTCTATCTTCGTCTGGAATTGTACTAAGTGACGAATCTATACTGAAGAAGTTGTTGGGTTTTCTCCCTTGTGGTTTCCTTGGATAAAATTCTTGTGTCTTTCTTTTGTGTTGCACTTGTCTATCTTTCAGTGATCCTATTGCATATGGTTATTGTTGAAATATTGTAACTTCGAAGAATATTCTATATGTATCTTTTGTGGTCCCTGATGGTCCTACCGGGAGAACCACTTGTATTATCTTGTACCCCGATGCTTCTAATTGGAAGAACTAATAAGAGTCATGAGGTTGTCCCCTCTATTTGTAAAGGTGGGTCATTAGCACCCCAGTGTGGTTACTTGAGCCTACATGTGTAACTCGAGCCTACATGTCGGATGAGTTAATTCAAGTGAACGGATGAATATAAATAGAGGTGTGGTGCTCCTCATTTGAGACACACACACTCTCACTTGTGTAGCGCATTAATGGAGAAGAGAAGTAGCTGGAGAAGGAGGCGGATCAGGCTTTCATCTCCTTGTTGGTTTTATCTTTTATCTTTTGGGGCATCTATATTGAGGAAGCTTTTGCTGGGTTTTTTCCTTTAGGGTTTTTCGAGGATAAATCTTTGTGTTCTCCTTTTGTATGGTTGTGCTTGTCTATCTTTCAGTGATCCTGTTTATATGCTTTTGTTATGAAATCGAAATGAAATACCAATGATCTAGCTTAGCATATGAAAATTTAACATTGTATCAAAGCCACCCTGAAAGAAGACATTGTGCAGCTAAAGAATCTAGGGCTTCTTTTTTTTGGGTCTCTATCCATGATCGATCAGCAAATGAAGGCTAGACTGACCAGGGATGATTTTAAGAACCCCCCCTAAATTTATATGTATAAAAATTGGGCGAATCTCTCCGATATATAGGAGAATTTGAAGGCGATTTTATCAATAATATAATATGTATATATAAAAAATTTGGCTAATCTTTCATTTTATTATATAATGTTGTAAAATTTTGGCGAATCTTTCATTTTATTATATAATCTTGTAAAATCTTGGCGAATCTTTCATTTTATTATATAATGTTGTAAAATCGTCGCGAATCTTTCATTTTATTATATAATGTTGTAAAAACTTGGAGAATATTTAACTTCATTATAAAAAATTGTAAAAGCTAATGAATCATTCACTGATTTATAGAATATTGTCAAAATAAAAGAATAACTACATTAGTCAAATAACATGAATCGCATTATCAACAACATAACACGTAGACTCACAAGTCACAACAGGAAGGTGTCAGTGAAACACAACTACACTGACTAGATTCAGGGCAAGTGGGGACTCCACTTGTTATCTCATCCTTAATGGTCCAATGGACATGTGGGGACCTGAATCTTGACAAACTAATAAACTCATAGAATCATACATTATGCTCGATCTTGGCCTCCACTAGCCAACTATGGTCATGGAGGCTAATACAATTATGCATTGTAATTATGCCAATTGATTATTGCATTAGATGAATGTTGGTCTTGTGCCAATAGGTATCCTACAATCAATGCATAGGAACCTAGTCCATAGACCATTTTTCTCTCCGCTTAGATATGTAGAGCTCGTTTATTTTTTTGAATAACGATAAGTATTTACAAAGAAAATATGCAGTCAACGTAAAAGAATTGAAAAACTGAAGAAAAT
>LPNX010395593.1:17108-72177 GCA_001517045.1 Pseudotsuga menziesii
CGATATCTCCTTTAGCATATAAGAAATAATAGAAATTTGAAGAAACACATCTTTCTTGATTTACACATATTATGAGGTGCCTAGTCAATGGATGTATAAAGTAGATGTTTATGTCAATGTGTTTGAGTACCTAAATGGTATAATCAATATATAAAAATTGACATAAATATAAAGGACAAGGAATACTGAAATCTATAACTAAAATATATAGTAATACTAAAATCTAAATAAACTTTAAATCATAATTATGGGTTCATGACTTAAATTGATGTATTTTCTAAGGTTGATTAAGTGTGAATTTAATGTTCATTCAAAAGAGTATGTGGAAGATTAATAACAAATTTGTTTGAAATGATTTCAATGTTTTTGTGTGCCATTATTTATTTTGTCTTTGAGATTCTTCCTCATCTTGACGCACTTTGAAATGGTATTCCAGTTTTCTTTCCTTAAAGGGTTGTGCTTGAATGTCCTCTTTTGCTAAGACTATCACTACCAGGGAAAACTTTAGAACCGTCCATCCACATCCAGCAGCATCCTTACAGGAGGTCATGTCCCCATAGCTGAAATGAGGCTAATTCCATTTACCCCATCCAAACAATACGATGTGGCATTCTTGGAGGATATTCATTTCGATCCTAAAACTAAATCCATTACATGGAGGACAGAGAAAACCTTGAGGGTAGGGACTCAGCCACCAGTGACCACAGTGACAGAGAGGATGGTCATGAGTAATGTAGAAGCACACCCAAAGTAGTTGGCTTCTATGGCCATTGCAAATGCCTATGCCAATGCTCATAATGTCAACAAGCTTACAGAAACCATTGAGCAGTGTAAAGGAAAGATGGCCAAAATGAAGGAAGTTTTGAGGAGGGAAGAAAGGGTAGTCTGAGAATCAAAAAGAAAATATGAAGCTACCTTATCATATTTTGAGAAGATTCAACATGGACACCAAAGTTTAGAAGAAGAGAAGGACATTTTAAATTTATCCAATGAATATTTAAGTAAAGAGAAAAGAGATTTGGAAAACAAGGTTGCATAATTGGAATTGCAGAAGGCTACTACTAAGCAGAAGGCAAAACGTTATGAAACCCAGGTGGCAACATTGGAGGCAAAAAAGACTTCATTGGAGGTTTTGTTAAAGGTGGAAAATGAGCAAAGAATGGATATAGATCCTTTTACAAAGCATGCCCTCATGCTCAGAAATAAAATTTATCAGATGCAACTCCAGATAGCAGATGGGTTGTTGAAGGTTTGACAAATGGAAGCTAGGTTGGAAGAGATTTTAGGTATAGCTTCTCAATTTAAAGCCAAGACCCAGGATGTCCTGAAAATCCTTCAAGGGTGTTTGACTTGGTTGGAAACAACCAAGGAACCTCCAGCAAATGCACTGATCAAAGACTTTGAGAGAGAGAAGCTGGAATATGAGCTCATAGAATTTGGGAATAAACTTGCTGAAGAAATGATAAGGGAAGCCCAGAGAACTAAAGGCGTTTGCACAGAGTTTTGTAGAAAGGTGCTTGCAAATTACAAATGCTGCCAAACATCTTCCAAGAAGAGGTTAGATAAATTACCAGAGCATGAAGAGCACTTGAAACAATTGCATGCAAGATGGCAGGAGGATGAGGTGAGAATTCAGTTGATCAAAAGTTTGTATGAGAGAGTGCTTAAGAATGTAATAGCCCAGGCAGCAGTAAGAAACCATATATTAGAATATCAACTTCGATTGCTTCCATCCAGGATGGCTAATATAAAATCTCAAGTTTCCAAGCATGAAGTCACTATTAGATTTCTAGAGCCATCAGAGTTTGAGACAATAGTGACAGATGCCTACGCATGGAAGTAGTTTATTACTGAGGTGGCCAGGACCACCTAGAATGTTTGTTTTATTGACACATATTTTGTAATATTTATATTTTTCCTAAATTAGAAATCTCACTAGGAGACAAAGTCAATTTTGTAACCGATTTGTAGGGGAAGCCCAAAAGGCAGGAAGACCAAAAGACATTTCAAGTTGTATAAGTATAGGTAGAGTCGATGAAGAGAGGGACTTTTCCATGCTATCTTTTGTGAAGTTTATTGTAAGAAGAACTATTTCCTTTTATAATAAAGAAAGCCATATTTTCTGCTGGAGAAGGAGTTGTGAAGTTTCACATGCATGTTGTAGATTGGTTGAATGTTGAATTATTTATATTTCAGCTTATTCTATGAACTGTGAGACGGTTTTGAATTATGAATTACTTCCATGTTATGAATGATTTTCTGTTATTTTTATGAAACTTATGCAGTATATTGATTAATGAATGTTTTAACCAACCATGAGCTACCTCTATGTTTATCTTTCGACATGTATTCATGTATTCTGAATTATGAACAACTATCTATAATATTCTTTATGCATGTTTTACAGTACATTACTCAACATTAAACACAATTTTGCTCCCTAGGGATAGGTTAGATATAATTAGCTAGCTTAGCATAGTTGTTGTTTTTTTTATGGTTTAGAAGCAAAAGGGGTAATAAGACGAGAGGTAAGAACCTGCGCATCACATTGTGAACTCTTTGTTGTCTCTATCATTTTCACTTAGACTAGGCACTTGCACATAATATACAAAATAAAACTAAAAAATACACTTAAACGGTGGATCGGGTCGCAACTGGTAAAAGCAAGCTTAAACCGATACTTGAAGTATGGTAGTCGGACCGTAAATCGGACGAATTCCCCATATCAAACAATAACGAGCTAATTGGGAAGGTTTATTGGGGAGAATCCGTACTATTGTTACTTGGTATTTTCCAGGCCGCAACAAGGATTTAACTGAATCCATTACAATTCGAGTTCACATGAAGGTATACATATGTAAATTGAATACTTTTTCTTTCTCTATGCTTCTCTCTTTATATTTATCATTTACCACATGGTCCACATGTGCATTATTATTTATCCATATTATCATATCATACTCACAAAAAATTTCACGCATAATGATGATCATATCATATTACCCCGGGTCATATAGTCATATGCTAAAGTAGATCACATAGGGGTAGCTAATCCCTAAAGGACACTTATAGCACTCATTGTACATGACCACTAATACATCATATAGTATTTCCACTTTACCAAGTAAAGTTTTCCTTACCTCAACAAATGGACTTCCTCTTGAATGAGTATCCATTCTATGGATGACTTCAGTAGGATCATTCCTTGATATAAATCACAAGCCCATCTCCAGTTAAGGATATCTATCTCATAGGGCACCGTTTATGAGAATCATTGACTTGATATAAGACAGGTCCATACTTGATATAACAAAATTCTCTAGTACTAGCATCCCACCTCAACACATGGGGATATAGATAGGATTACACAATTCCAAACTGGATACAACACAAGTCCCAGAGAATGATTCATGATGATATACAATCAACACTTCCTCTCAATGAGGGGGACATTCTCTACTTTACTAGGAATTTTTTGCCATACCAAGCTTATCTCAGAAGCATCTCAACTTTGTCATTGATAGTTGCTTGTCCACACATTTCAAATATGCTCATCAATAGTTATGTATTGAAATGTTACTTTACATGACCATGTCTCCGATGAAGTGAAAACTTCATCTCAATGTGTTTTCATCATAACACATCTCCAACTATATACACAACTCGCTTGGATACACATATTCGACTGCATACACATACAAATTATGGTCACACTCTCTAGTCATTGTTACGGAGAGAAATTCCTATGGCTTGGGGTACCACAATCGACAGATTAACTCCAGAAATCAATCCTTTCCTATATGCAAGAGAAACCAAACATCTAACACTAAAGGATCTCAATTCATACCTTATTTCAAACTGTTGATGTAGATCCCCGTTGAGCTTTTCCAATCTCGCTTGTATTAGCAATTTGCTTCCTCAACATTCAACAAACAAGACAAGCATGCTATATATAATTGTGTTATACCTACTCTAGCATATATAATCAATAACATATAAGCATTTAAAAGAATCCATGGATAAAATACTCATTCAAATACACATTATTGGACAGGGAAAGATATTTCTATTGATATAAAATAGAGATTACAATAGTGACAACCTCTGTCGGCACGTCTGTGAATCGGAGAAACTGAGTCCGCCACTTGGGCCTCCACCACTTCAATCCTCCATCTCTCGATAGCAAGCTCACAAGACAAAGGCAATCTTGGGAAGAACACAAAGTGCTCCAAGGGACAAAGGTATGCAGACTCAAGTATAAGCTCCGGCAACAATGAACTATAGTTTTTTTGCTCTTCAATTCCTCCTCCTTCAATGTATCCAAAGGGTTCTTTATATAGCTCTTCAATGGGGTAATGGAAGATCGAATTCGAGCGATCTCAAGGCATATGGAAGGCCAAGAGACAAGTGACTCGGATCCACATCAAGGAAAACTCCAAAATCATTTGGCCTTTTGCACACATCCTGATGTACGTGGGTTTAAGGGTCAAATCCGCATATATACGTGAGAAAGGGATTAAAAGTCACGTATGGAAATTATTGCATGTTTTTAGGGATGATCTTGGAAACATCAAATGTACAAAAATGGTCCATGGGGTCTAAAGAGTCTGTAGAGGAACAAGGAAGGCCATAAAGGTGTGGTACACCATGTGTGGTAAAATCAGCTGTAACAGATGCCCCCTAGTGTGTGAGGTCAAAGGGGTCATACGATGGCCGAAATACATTATAAGTCCATCCTAGAAGTGAAGTGATGAAGAAACCAGTGGAAGAACCAGTCATCCAATCAATACAATACAATGATCAAACTCTACACATAACTGCAAGTATATGTAGCAGTCCCAAATACATAAGAGTACAATGGCCATGAATAGGCATGATACAGAATATGACATGTGTGGTCATCACCACGTACAATATAGATAGCTCGAAATCTCCATGACGAAGATATACACATGATCATGATCTCCATGTAGGCTAAAGATATATAATGGATCAAGATCTCCATAATGGCTGGAAATATCTAACATATACTGGAATCAAGTCACGAGAGCTGAAATCTCATGAACACTGGCATGATCAAGGAGGTAGCATATATAAGATGCCACAAGTTTGGAAGGTATTCTACACAAACCACTACGAGTACATGTCGTACTATGTGAATAGAGGTGTCAAGGTCAAACATAGTAGTCCATCGTCTGATAACCAATCATTGATGTATACTGTTAACAGACGCAAGATCACCCACCGATAATGAAAATGGGAATCAAGGTACTAGAGTGCAAACTAACAAGTGTGAACAAATGTGTTGAGGTCAAATACTTAAAAGGATCCATCAATCAAGGGACATTGATGTATTCCCAAAACTGTCGATGGCGAGAGAACCTGCCACTGATGACTGCAAGTCTCAAGGCACTCAAAAATGACTCTAGATTTCTATCCCAGAATAAATGATCTGAAGTCGATGGGATGAAATCCATTGGAAGGAGGGCATTAAGGCATCCCCGATCATCTAACACGAGGTACTCAACAAAGTTGTATAATGTGGAAGGACTCGATCATAATGTGCATGAATCAGTAACTGTACCGGGAATGGCCGACATGCAAAATCAAGATAACTGAGGAATGGCCGACTCAGGTTTCAACTTCCTTCGAACAAGAGCATAAAGGAAAATGGTGATTGAATGTAGGAAACATAGACTTGATATAAAAAACTAGGACATCTCTGCTACACAGGAGGCATCAACAGAGGCTCCATAGGGACTGGAAGCTTAACCAGTCGGTGGAGATAAACTCAGAGAAACGAGTACAACTACTAAAGTCAAACTATTAACCCAATGAACGGATGTGATATACAGTGCTCTGTTCGAAGGTGACATGACTCCACTGCTACCAAAGATAACATCTTTTCTTGTCCGGCTTTTTGGTTTTTTTATTTTTTTTGGACTTTTTCAAAAATTTTGAAAAGCTTGAAAAAGAATAAAAGTACTTTATAGTTATAAACTAGGAGGAGATGAGTGTCAATGGGCAAACAAACTAGTTCCAAGCATCGGAACATACCTATGCTTAATGCAAGGACACATGTGTAGGATAGCGACACTAGGGGGAAAGTCCCCTCCCGGTAAAAATAAGGAATCAAGCTGCAAAGGATATACAAAATGGCTCTGCGTGGCTAGACATGAGACAAGCTTAGGCTATATGGCTGATACTCAAAGTCAGGGAAGCCGGCATAAGGCTCAATAATGCAGGCAAAGCTCATGATAATGCAATTACAACTTGACATAAGGGAGTCCTAGGGAAACATGCCAGCAAAATATCAAGAGGAGTATGAGGCTCTTGCGAAATGACATGGTGATACTATATAACGAGCTCCCACACCCTAAAGGACAAAGTGTCGCCATGGGTGCCAAATGAAAACAAGGAGCTAACTAGGGCACCCATGTAAGGTCAAACTCTACCATTCACATCATGTCACTTCTAAACAGCAAGAAGGTTCCGTGATAGGATAGAATGGGTTCGTACCTAAGGTTATAATGAAATGGTCATAAGGTCATGCAAAATGAAAATGGAGGTGAAATCTAACCTATATGCCAGTTTAAACATCATACATGAGATCGACATGAATGGGTCAAAACAATGGTCGAAACGACGCTCAAAACGGTCTCCTACATCATCGTATTAGTAAAAAACGGTCCAAAAGGGTCAGAAACGGTTCAAAACTATAGAAAAGGGGGTAAAATTTTCAAAATTTTGAAAATTTTCTATAAATAGTAAAACATTCAGAACATTATATATCATTTGAAATTTTTACCCAATTGAGCTCAGAACTTCAAACATGAATTTCGGGAGTTTTGTCCGGCGAAATCTGACACCGTTTTTTCTAGGTAACTTCCCATGCCCTGCTCTTCCATTTGCATGTAAATTTTTTGAATTTCCATGGTCAAAATCAATTTCTAGGCCATTCTAAGATAGTTGCTTCGGCCCACATGGAAATTGAGGATTTTTCCTTGTATAGGGCTGGCTATACGTTGAAAAATGGCCCAAAGTCGCGTACATATGCAGTTGTTTTACAAACAGTCACATATGCGACCGCGTTTAATGTTTTTTAAGACAACTAATGACCAAAACTCAATGTAAATGTGCAGGATGGTTCTAGAATGGAGGGAGAGAGAACACGGGGACATAGAAGAGGCTGTACATAGAGATCTAATGGCTCAACAAGCTCTTCGTGCATGTGGGCTATACAAGTTTTGGTGTCTTGGGGGCTTAAGGGCCAAACCAAGACTGCTTCAGATGCTAGTAGACTACTGGGATCCTGACTCAGAGTCATTCCATATCGACGGGATGTCCCTCACTATAGAGGTGGAGGACATATACTTCATTACAAGATTGTCCTGACGGGGGGAAGTGGTGAACCTATGTTCTCGCGGGCCCAGAGGTGGCCTCACCATTGATGAGTATATTGCTGTATACTATTATCCAGACACAGAGAAGGTTGGGATTCAGATCCCAACCAACTCCATATAGGTACTAGGCTTGAAGGCCATACTACTGACACTCAGCAAGATAGCAGGGCTAGCCTCACTCCACCAGGCCTCGCAGCCCTTGATGTTCTAGGCAATGGAGTGCATGAGACCCACAGTTTACGATTGGAGTACTACGCTGTTGAGTAACATGAAGCAACAACTTAGCAACCGCAAGATGGGTAGGGTACGAAACTTTAGTTTCAACAATATACTAAGCACGTTCTTCTTCGAGCATGTTTTGGGGCTCAGCCCTAGAGTTGACGTTCCTCCTCACAGGGTTCAAGATCCATCCCAATGACATTGGGCAGATGCGATGCACAGACTGGGTGGAGGTAGGGTGTCTAACCCCTACCAACTGATTTCTTTCCATGGTGGCAATGGTAGATAGTTGCCATCGATGATTACCCCTATGCGGGGATAGATTTTCGGGGAGATCTCGACATGCCCCTACCACCAGGATCAGCATACGGTGACATTGGTAACAAATCCCAACCCTCTTTTTAAGTTTTTTTTGAATTATTTATTTTTTTTGTGTTTTTTGATATGTGGAACCAAAAGACATGTTTTTGTGTGACGACACATAGTGACAATCTATCATATGTATGCAGATGTAGGACCATGGTGGCTTGACGGTTTCCCTCTTCATAGACGGAGGGGAAGAGGAGATGACATTATGGGTGTGGATGCGGAGCGGACGCTCCAAAGCATCCATACAAACTTTGTGCGGGTGACACATACGGTACCCATGGCACAAGTCGAGAACTTGCCTGAGGCCATGCAACGCTAGGTGGTGGGTGTACCACGAGCATGGGTGCAGTTGTTTCGATGGCTAGCTAGAGCTGTGGTGAATTTCCATGACCAGAACCCCCCTCCTCCTCCCCAGGCTTAGATACCTGGGAGTGACACATTTTGTACTACCGTGTATTATATTTTGGTGGCTCGGAAGCCCCATTTTTGTATTATGACACTTATTTATTGTCACATTTTGGATGTTTAATGAAAAACTTTTATGATGATCGATTTTATTTATTTACATATGTAAAAATGTATGTTTGTAATGAGCTTATGGTCTATGAAACAAATGCCAATCTAACACATAGTTAGCATATGAGTCAGCAACTTGATTATAAATTCTTGGAACATGTATGTATGTTATGTTGTCAAATTTCCGTTCTAACAATCTCACATGTAAGAATCTTCATAAAAATGTTGGATCCCTAACATGATATAAGCCATTCAGCTGTGACACTATTAACTGCGAATCAAGACGTACCTCAAGTGAGAGAACACCATGCAAAATGGCATCTCGTAGAAACTTGATAACGACACTATATTCAGCAACATTGTTTGAAGAGGGTTGTAAACATACACCTCCTAAAGACAATACCTGACCCGTAGGAGTATAAATCACCCATGCAAAAGAGGCTGAGTTTTGAGTGTGAAGGCTAGCACCATCAATGAATCCTATATCGATGGAAGACTCCATTGACATCTACCATAAGAAATGAAAGCTAATCAACAAACCCGATCACCATAAGAAAAACCTAACTATGCAAAATACTGTACAATAATATCCAATAATCAACCCTGGTTGAGGATCATGCATAGTACTTTTTAAGATAGATCCCATTTCTAGGCTCTGCCAAGTCTGTCCCCTCATAATATACTAGCTCATAGGTGCCCTTCTCTAACACACGTTTGACAATGTAAGGACCATGCCACGTGGGGTTAAACTTTCCTGCCCCCATGGGTTCTTTAGCTTGATCCCACAAAAGGATCAAATCTCCTTCAATAAACTTCCTCGGATGGACATACTTATCATACTGGAACTTAACGCGACACTTATTTACTTCTATAGACACTAAAGCATCTCAACGCTACTCATCAAGCTGTTCTAAGTGGACCAAATGTTCCTCCAATGGGGAAGTGTCTGGTAAGAGCTCTATGGCTAGATTCAATGAAGGGATTTCGCATTCAACCGGAAAGACAGACTCCACTCCATGTACAAGCTGATATGGAGAAAAACTGGTGGCAGTCTTAACCACGGTTCTATAATCCCACATAGCAAGATATAACATGATATGCCAGATGGTCTTGCTTTGTGCGATGGTTCGTTGGAGAATGGACTTAAGTGATTTGTTCACTGCTTCAACCTATCCATTTGCTTGAGGGTAATAAGAATAGGAATGCTCCTGCTTATACCCTAACTTCGAGGCCAATTCTTCCATCATCCGATTCTGAAAGTGCCTACCATGGTCAGTGACAAGCTCCTTTAGAATACCGAACCGAGTAATGAACTGGTTGAATACGAAATGCGTTGTTGTCTCACTATTGGATTTAACTGTGGGCATAGCCTCAGCCCATTTCGTGAAATATTCAACAACCACTATAATGTGATGATTCCCCCCAGCTGAAGATGGGTTGCAATCCATGAAATCAAGCCCCCACTTAGTGAAGGGACCGACGGTGATAATCGAATGTAATGGGGTAAGATGTGAGCGCATATTGCATGTAAACACCTAGCAAGGGTGGCACTTCTTGACCACATTGACACAATATTTAAAGATCGACGGCCAAAAATAACCCACTCTCAAGATTTTTTGGGATGTAGAAACCCCAGATAAATGACCACCACATGCCCCTCTGTGGCAATCATTCAGAACAAGCTCAGCCTCCTCATGAGTTAAACAATGATGTAAAATGGAATCTACCCCACGGCGATACAATGTGTTATCTACTATAAGGTAGTTCTTGGATACATGACGTAACCGTCATCGTTCATCCCGTGAAAGGTGAGTAGGGACCTTCAATGTTTGTAAATATATGATGATATCCCCATACCATGGATCCAAAGTTGAGATCAAGAAAATGTGCTCATCGACAAACGTATCTTCACAAACTTCCTCCTCCTCCTCGCTTGGGAAATCAGATATAAGCTCCGCAAAAATCAATGATTTTTTCGATTTTGCTGAAACAAACTCAAGATCGAATTCTTGTAAGATGAAAATCCACTTATTATACTTTCCCTCGATCATCCTTCTAGTGAGGATGAACTGAAATGGATTGACATGGGCTACCACCAAGGTCTGGCGAAGGAGAATATAGTGTCTCAACCTTTGAACCACATGAATGGTAGCTAAGGCAAGTTTCTCCACATGGGAATAACAAATCTCCACATCTATAAGGTTTCGGCTCAAATAATATACGACATGCTTATGGAGCTCCTCATCCTCTTGAACCAAAACCATACCAATCGTCTCCATGGATGCGGCCACATAAAATAAAAATTCACGGCTATAGTCGGGTGGGCTAATCACGAGGGCCGATGCTAAGGCTCGTTTAAGTGCTTCAAAGGACTCTTGGGCTCGCTCATCCTAGAAAAAGGTAGTGTTCTTCTTCAAAAGACACATAAATCCTCTAGTCAAATTGGCAAAATTAACCATGAATCTCCGCAAGAAATTTTCCATTCCTTGCAAACATTGAAGATGTCTAATGTTTCTTGGGGGAGACAATTGAAGTATTGCCTCAACCTTTAAGGGATCGACTCTTATACCCTCCTTGGAGACAATGAACCCTAATAAGCGACCAGACTTCACGCAAAAGATGCATTTATGAGGATTTAACCTAACCAAGTAATGGCAGCATCTTTTGAACACTAATCTCAAATGGTAGGAATGACACATCCTCTGACGAGAATGAGCATCAAGGTCATCCAAAAAGACTTCAATAATCAATTTGAGATCATGGAAAATCAAGGTCATAGCCGTCTGAAATGTGGCTCCATCGTTTTTACAGTTGAAAGGCATCTTTCGATATGCAAAGGTACCCCAAGGACAAATAAATGTAGTTTTATGTTGGTCCTTGGGTTTGATCTGGATCTGATTATATCTAGAAAAGCCATCCATAAAGGAAAATACCTCACTTCCCACACACTCATCCAAAATTTGATCAATAAATCGTGTGGGAAAATTATCCTTAGGACAGGCACTATTCAAGTCACGGAAATCGGTGCATATATGGATCGCTCCCTGCTTCTTATCAACCGGAACGGGGTTTGAAACCCACTCCATCAAGGGAATGGGATAGATAAAACCAGCATTCAACAGCTTTTCTATCTCATCCTTAATCGCAGGTGCTTTTCTAGGATTCACTACACGCAAGCGTTGTTGAACAGGCTTAGCATTAGGATAATTTTTAATTTCATGTTCAACAACGCAAGTGTCGATACCTGGCATTTCCTCGTATGACCAAGCAAAGACATCACAAAACTCTTTGAACTGCTCGGTATACTCTTGAATCTCAGCATGGGAACATTTTTCCCCAATATAGACATTCTCAATCTTGCCAGGATCGCGAGAGATATTCATAGGGATGGTAGGAGATATATTCACCATGTTTCTAACAGCGATCAGACCAGGAGATCTCAATGGAACCACGGGACTACCAATTCTCTCACTAAGAATCTCCCTAAAGTCTTCACACTCCAAACGGTCAAGCTCAGGAAGAAAATAAGATCTATGATGTAACTCTTCCCAAGGTGGCTCAACTCCAAACATGGCCTCAATAATAGCTTCATCTGATGGAAAAACACTATCAAGGAAATCATGTGCGTGAGAAGACTCAACTGCCCATGCAGGAAGCACATATGGGTCCTCCTGCTCTATCCGCGAAGAGGAAGGACTAGGCTCTACAACACATTCAAGATTCGCTTGATATGCTATCATTGCTGTAGGCAATGACATGTCCGTTTTGATAGGCTTACTCGAAGGACTCGATGTAGGAAAGATCCAAGGATCTTCCATATGGGAAGTGCGAAAAGACACCGATATCAATGAAGATGAAGCCCCACCAGAACTAGACCCGATCATAAGAACGGGTGCAGGACAACTAAAGCTTCCCATAAGGGATGGATACATGCCAACACCCACACTCCCAGTTGCCGGCTGAGAATGATCAATAATCGGGATAGAAGCTCTTGATGATGCAGTAACAGTCAGATTTTTTAATGATGTCTGATCAATCATAACAATCTTCCCATTAAATAGAAAGCATACAACTTGAAATAGAGAAGAAGCTATGACTTGCATACTATACATCCAGTTCCTACCCAGTAACAGATTGTAGTCAAGGGGCGCATCAACCACCTCGACCTCGATCGCGACGGTCTTCCCTCCCAAATGGACCTTAAGAGAAGGAAGAATTTCGTGCATCCGAAACGATATACCATCAAAAGCAGTCAACAAGGTAGTGTATTTATACAGCTCGGGGGGACCCAAACCCTTCCAACATGACAAAAACATCACGGAAGTAGCAACGCCTTTGTCAATCATAGTGTGCTTGACGGTCATGTTAAGACATTCTACATGAATCAAGAGAGACACATAGTAAGGCAAGCGAGGCTGTAGTCCCATGGTTTCAAATTTGATGACGGAGGAAGAGTTATCATCGTTAACACCAAGAGCAGAAAGCAAAGCCTTCCTTTGCGAAAGACAACTCTGAAGTACTTCAAGTGCAGACATCGCACAAGGAGTGTGGCCCAAATCCTTGACAACTAAATATTTATAGGTAGCTTGGGCATTAGGATTGTGTCTCGAATGCTTTAGGAATCCCTTAGGAATGCGAGGTGCGACTTCAGGTTTATCCACAGGGTTTTCAATACACAAAGGACTCCCGGGTGGAGCAGGTTCCTTTCCAAGGTCTGGTTGTAACGAACCATAGTCCTTTGCACGAGTCACAACCTTAGTAGCATGCACCATATTGATGCAACCATGACCACTACTGGCTTCCGATGGATCTTGATCTCCACCAGACTGATCATGGGTCCTCGAGTTCATGTTTTGATTATGTGGTAAAGGGTTGGTCAGCACAGCTGGGCCCTGTGCTATGAATCTCGAGGCGTCTTCCATATGAGGGCACAAGTGAGTGAGGTGATCATCCTTACACAAGTTGTAAGGAAACTTAACCTTACGTTTAGACTACTTGTCACCCCCACCATTGCGGGCATTCTTGTCATTAGAATTGGCATTTTCATTCCTATTCACACCGTTATGATTGTTTTTACCCTTTTTCTTATTCCTTCCAGGTTTCTAGTTACCCTTCCGGTCCAACGATTGCACCGAAAGCACATTCACCATTTAGGTGGGTTAAGACGAAGCCATGGCTTGTCTCGAAGTAGATTGGTTGATAGATAATTCTCTCACTTGTTGTACAATTGAATCCATAGGTTTGGCACTCGTACAACCAACAATGCCATCGGCATGTGGTCCAGGTTTGACCTTAGCGTCAAAACTAGAATGCAGAGTGTTAGGAATGATCTCATATAACAATATGGATTGAGCATAAATCAAATCCACTTCCTCTGCCCTAAAAATGGCTTGTTCCTCATTCTGAACTCCGGACATAGAAACATCCTTCGCTATATAATGCAGTAACGATTTAAGGAACCACTCGATGAGAAACTCCGGTAGTATGAAGGCTTTAATCAATCTCTTCCATCTACGCCACTCTTGGATATGGTCCGAGATATGCATGGCTTTATCTTGTCGAAATGTCGACAAGAGTACTATACCAACATCGTAACGCACTGGTAGTTGGAAGCGATTGAGAAAATTCATAGCTAAGTCATCGAAGAAAACGAATGCCCCCCTAGGTAACTCTATGTACCATTTCATTGCAGGCCCGGTGAGGGTGCATTGAAACAGCCTTAAACGGATCGAATCATCGTGTAAGGAATTAGAAGAGCACCAAAGGTGAAATGTAGTAACATGCTCACTAGGATCTTCTCTTGGTTTGCCCTCGAATTTGGGAATGTCCGAGGGAATCTTGGTAGGGACAGCCAGCCAAGCCCGGTCATGAGATACCAGATCGTTCGTTAGTCTCGACAAGTCAGGTAAATTTAACATTGCGAGGAAAGGGATCCTAGGTTGAGCAAGTCGATGCCACGCTCCCTGATAGTTTTGGTTCACATAAGTCTAACTACTGTAACCACCATGGCCATGGCCATAGTGTCCTCCTCTCTTTTGACTCATGTAGGGTGGCATGGAAGCACCATAATGTGGTGTACCTTGACTATTTGGAGCTACAAAGCCATAATTTTGGGAGTAAGCGGGTTGTTGATACCCGTACCCATAAGGTGAATACCTCTGTGCATACTGTGGTCCATAATATTGTCCATGATAAGATTCATAATATGTCCCATGGGATGCCCCATGAGAAACTCCATAAGTAGGAATATGAGGAACTCCCTGCGATAGACCATAGGACATTCCAAAAGTAGGAATATGACCTCCCGAGACAACAGGAGGTACTTGAATCTGAGACACAACTACGCGAGTAGCAATAGTACGAACATGACTAGTAGCAACATTCTGGCCTAGAGGACCACGTGAATGAGGGGGAGGAATAGCATTCGAAGAACTAGGAATAGAGGATGAAGGGACATGTGAAGTGATGTAAGTGGTATTCCCTATAGTCACTCGTCTTGGTTTTGGTATCTGAATAGGACTACTAACACTAGGTCTAGGATGAACATGTGATGTAGCCTCCACCACTGGGATGGAGGGTGCAATGTGACTCGTGTTCCCAAATCTCTCCACATGGAAAGGAATAGGAGTGCCCCCAGGTGTAGTGTTAGGTTCAAACTTTGACTCAGCATGGTGTGCCAGATCATGTGCAGGGATACCAGACATGCCATAACTAACATAACTAGTGCTTGCAGGTTCATGATGAGTCTCGTCGCCCGGCATCCAATACTGATGACCTGTGAATGAGGGATCATACCTAGAGTGTGTAGGTATATCAGGTGAAGGATCGTACCTAGAGTGTGTAGGTATATCAAGTGAAGGATCATATACAGGAGCAGGATCTTCTTCCTAACCCTCATGAGGTGGAGAAGACAACTCAGGAATTTCATCTCCATGATCTCCCATCATGTGTGAATCAATGTGAGAAGTATTCTGCCTGGAATGTCTGTTTCTCTCTCTCAAAGGAGGAGGAGATGTAGAAGGCGGAAGTCCTGCTAAACGATGAGAACGGTGAAGTTCCGCACCCGAATCCACAATGACTCAAAAAATGAAAAAGACTCTTCTAATTATGCAAACCCTAGGCAAGCTAGCGTGCACAGAGCATACACCTATATAATCTAAAGGAAATCACAAGCAAACAAGGGTAGGATATGTGAGCTCCTGAATGAAGCAGGTATGTCTCGCCTAGGAGAGGCTTGAGACTACCATACACAACAAGCGAAGGTTCGTAACCAATTATTGTGGCCCTCAGCTTCAACACATATAGCGACTGTGTTGTCTGACCCCAACCTGGTCGGGACACCTGCAGAATAACCCCTACGAAGTACCCCCTCGATAACCTAAGTAAGGAGACTAAGGTCACCTCAATATAATCAATGCTCAGGTGGAAAGTCGTAGGCAGGATTGACTGCATGGGCAGGGTAGCGAAGCCCGAAACTCTCGAAAGAGCCCCCAGATACGAATACAATCCAGGAAATATCTCCGGTGCTACTCAGTTATGACTAGGGGTCATCCCAATCAATAACCGCTCACACTGTCTCGTGCTTAACTCCCTTGTAAGAGGAGGATCCTGAGAAACACTAATTATACCAAGATATTCCACACTCTCACCTGGACAGACACATACATGTTGTTGTTTAGTGGTCTTGGAGAATTTAGTCACAATGAACTATTCCAAGA
This sequence comes from Pseudotsuga menziesii, assembly GCA_001517045.1. Lineage (NCBI taxonomy): Eukaryota > Viridiplantae > Streptophyta > Pinopsida > Pinales > Pinaceae > Pseudotsuga > Pseudotsuga menziesii. Next base: position 33,334 of record LPNX010395593.1, read on the forward strand.
CCCTAAAACCTAATCTTGTTGGTGTACCCTATAAAAGAAAATAGTGTAATCCATTTTAATTAAGCGTTGATTTTATTTGTCTTATTACTCAAAAAGGTAGATGATCGTGCAACCAATGGTGTTATGACGCAACATGAAGTAAAATGCACACCTAACAATCAATGCAAATGCATTCTGTCGAATGAAAAATAGGGCATGCTACTACGTGAAATGCAAAATTTTATTCAAATGACAATTGCAATCATTCCTATATGAAAGCCTGACTAATATTTCCCTAAGCAAACCTAGTGCAAGTACCATGCAAAATGCAAAGTGCAATGATGCATAATGATGCAAAGAAGCAAATATTTTTGGATTTTTTTGAATAAAAATGAGATAATAAAGCAAAAGAATGACTTTACCAGCCCTAGACTCTGCAAGCACTATTCAAATAGCACCCATGCAAAGCACGAAGGTAAAAGAGACGTAATGCACTAATCCCAAAACAAAAAATCGAAAATGCAATGACAAGAACATTCTTAAAAAAAATTTACCCTAAAAAGCGTCTCTGGTAAAAAACAGAGGTGTATACAGACTCTAGAAGTACCTAAGGAGACTCAGTAATCATCAAAACTCACCTAGAAACACTCAATCTTCCTCTAAAAGGAAAAAATCAGGGCATACGCGACTGTGTGCAGAAAACCTACGTATATATGCGGATATCTCAGTCAAAACCGCGTATACACGCGACTGTGAGGAAAAAACTCGCGTACAGGAAGAAAAAGAGATAAAAATGAAGGCAAACAGATAAGCTGAGACAAAATTCACTCCTATCAGACACTACCAGGAAAACATGCACCCATATCCAACTCAGAAATAGAGAAATCAGAGCAATTCAAGAATATTGAATGCCGATAAAAACCCCTAAAGGAAAAATGACTAGGAACTCCCCAGCAGAGTCACCAATTCTGTTACGGAGAGAAATTTCTATGGCTTGGGGTACCACAATAGACAAATTAACTCCAGAAATCAATCCTTTCCTATATGCAAGAGAAACCAAACATCTAACACTAAAGGATCTCGATTCGTACCTTATTCCAGACGGTTGATGTAGATCCCCGTTGAGCTTTTCCAATCTCGCTTATATTAGCAATTTGCTTCCTCAACATTCAGCAAACAAGACAAGCATGCTATATATAATTGTATTAGAATTACTCTAGCATATATAATCAATAACATATAAGCATTTAAAATCATCCATGGATCAAATACTCATTCAAATACACATTATTGGATAGGAAAAGATATTTCTATTGATATAAAAAAAAGATTACAATAGTGACAACCTCTGTTGACACGTCTGTGAATTGGAGAAATTGAGTCCCCCACTTGGGCCTCCACCACTTCAATCCTCCATCTCTCGATAGCAAGCTCACAAGCAAAAGGCAAGCTTAGGAAGAACACAAAGTGCTCCAAGGGACAAAGGGATGTAGACTCAAGTATAAGCTACGGCAACAATGGACTATAGTTTTCTTGCTCTTCAATTCCTCCTCCTTCAATGTATCCAAAGGGTTCCTTATATATCTCTTCAATGGGGTAATGGAAGGTCGAATTTGAGCGATCTCAAGGCATATGTGTTGGAGCAGGATCCCGCAGCTACAGAAGAAGCTGCTAATTTTGGCGGAAAGAGAGAAGTTTTGGCGGAAAAAGGACAGGGAAGAGCTACGACGGCGTAGCACGTTTCCAGCTGGAGAGCAGAGCCGGAAACCATGAATTTTGGGATAGAAAAGTCAAGAAGGCAACGGTACCTGAGCGGCCGAGAGAAGAAAGCTCAACCACTGCATTGAAGGCAGCGGCGGAAGACAGGAGGGCTCAGCGACCCTCATAAAGAAGAAGGAGCAACGAGGCTCAAGCATTGAAGACGAAGGACAGAAAGAGAAGCGGTGCATAGTACCCATGGTCAGTGCCGGGAAGCATGGAAGACTGCAGAGAGCTGCAGTGTGACGGGAAGCGGCTACCTCAAGGACAGAGAGGACCGACTGTCACTATTTAGGGTATGGGTTTACTGTTGGGACAGGCCCACAGTGTTGTAATGGCACGACCTTCGGGCTGCCTATAAAAGCTTGCATTTTTGTATTGTAAAGGGTTAGCTAATCAGCCAGTTAGATAGTTGGTCAGTCGATAGTTTTGTAGACTCAGGAATCAGTCAGACAGACTGCGTTGTAACGATCCAGACACCTAGTTGTCTGTGAGTCATTTGAGTCTGTATGTAACCATTCACAGAGAAAATAGAGAGGGAAGGATATATTGAAAGAAAGGCAACATAGAGATAGACCAGAGGTCTAGAAGAGACCTCGCGCTGCATATGTAGTGCAACAAACTGTGCTAACTTCCCTCAAGATATATAATAGAAGCACAGTTTGGTGGACGTAGCTCCCATCCCGGGGGTGAACCACGTTAAATCTGCGTGTTATGTGTTGTATGAATGTGATTGTATTTGCTTATGGTTATTGGTTATTATGCATGTAATGTTAGTTGCAGTAGGTGAATGTATGTATTGATCAGCTCATGATAATACAAGAAGATAAAGATAAGTTGAAGTATTTTAGTAGGTTGTTTAAAGACTCCTTTACGTCTGTCTCTAATGACCAGTTACTCACAATATACTTCTGAGAAGTAGGGTTTCGCACATCGGCACAGTCAACGTTAAGAGCGCAAAGTCGTAGTGGTAAGATATCGCAGAGAGGCGGTATCGCATTGGCAGAGGAGCTGCGGTGCGCGATACTGCGAGCTGAGGGCTTAGCGTTGAGGAAAGGATGGGTGTTCCGCGGTGCGCAGAGATGCGGTAAGGTTGGGAATATTGTGAGTAAGTGGAAGTTGTGCGACACGAGAGGAAATCGTGCGACTTACATGGGGTTAACCATCGCATGGGTAAGAAGTCCTGTGAGCAGAAGGGGACATGCGATTTGTGGAGCTAGTTGATCTAGTGGCGCGCAGGAGTAAGAAAGAAGAAGTAGGATGCGCAGAACCTGGTCCAAGACACTTGAGTCTTGGCCAACCCATGAGATTCACTTCGGGTGAGACTTCAGATCGCTTCGCGGTCTGTCGCCGAAAGGGCCAGTGAGTTTTGGGTGTTGTTGATTAATTATAGTAAACCCGGGTCTACCCACGCAATCAACAATATGGAAGGCCAAGAGACAAGTGACTCAGATCCACATCAAGGAAAACTCCAAAATCATTTGGCCTTTTGCACACATCCCGATGTACGTGGGTTTAAGGGTCAAATCCATGTATATACGCGAGAAAGGGATTAAAAGTCGTGTATGGCAATTATTGCATGTTTTTAGGGATGATCTTGGAAACATAAAAGGTACAAAATTGTCCATGGGGTCTAAAGAGTCTACAGAGGGACAGGGAAGGCCATAAAGGTGTGGTCCACCATGTGTGGTAAAATCAACTGTAACAGTCATCATAAGTATGGTTACTCTCTCCAACCATCGCAAGTAAACTTCTTAACAACTCTGATTCTCAACTGATCATACTATCCACAAAACATATTTTCTTCTGTGGTACTCTCTGACATACATCTTTCTTCCGCAGTACTAGCTGTAATACACTTATATTTTGTAGTACTAGCCTCAATATAGATCGCTTATGTTAGGATAAAACAATACCTTGATAGCAAAATAGGTCTACCATTTATCAATTACAATAAAGAACCAATTCTAATTATCTCAAAGGTACATAATCATATGCTTAGTTAGAAAGCATAAATTATAACATGTTTTCTAATTATATTAAGATACCAACCAACTACTTGTACATAGTAGCATCATTTGGATCCGATCCAGAATGAAATTTCTCTAAACTAGAAACTATGGATTTTACATCCATCATATACAACAGCACATATCAAATGTGTAATATCATGTAGCAAAGAAAATCTAATATTTTCTTTCAATATTCACATTTGTTGATTTCAAGAATCTTCTACTATCTGGAGAAGTTCTTTGTGATATTTCCATTCTCCGTGATGTTCTTCAATATCTAATCACTTTCTCAGTGATTTAATATTCTTCTATTTATACCGCAACACCCTAGCTACCTCTCTAAGAGGTTTCATTGTTCTCTAACAGTTTTGACTATAACTCTTCTCGAGTATCAATAGTCTCTGAGACCTTGATTATGTCCTTGCTCATGTGGATTCTCTCCATAAGATATACCACATCCTTTGGCTATCTGACTCATATACCATGACTAACTAGTGGGGACTTAATCTGTTGCTACTTGTGAAGACACATCAATACTCCCTCTTCAACTAGAGGAATCTTTCTGTACTATACCAAGATTTTCCCAGATAGAGATTTAGTAAGAATGTTCGAAATGTTGCTCATGTGTGGATATGTACCATGCATTAGATATAACTGACTAGAAACCTCATGAATCTTTACTGGTTTACAATATGCTCTAACTGGACCAACTTCTTATGATGTGTCCTTTCTCAATCACTGGACTATCCATAATTTATATATCCTTGAAACTTAATTTCACTATTCGAGACATATCTAAGTCCACATACTTTTGTACCAAGTAGGTACCTCATCACATGATTTGTTTGTACATTTCTAAGTACTGACTGCAAAGCATACATCTGGTTCTAGAACTAACCAGATACATCTCAACTGACTTGAGATCCTCCAAATCTTAAATAAGAATTATTAATTTCAGATTTTTCTTCATATGTGTGGCCATGAACTTACTGTCCATCATCTTGAGACTCTTCAGGCTCTCTACTGAATATTTTTTTAACTAAGGAAAAAATTTATCTGGTGACTTCCACACCTCTGATCTCAAGACTCATAATAAGAATCTTAAATATTGTTCTCATCTTCCTTTTGAGTACGAGCATCATGTAGGTCTCCTCTTAATATGAGGTACATCAACCAGTTACATTGGTTCTTCAGGAGATAGTGAATCTAGATTCTCTTTCTCACCATCAGGATGTGAGAATCATAATTTGTGTCCTCTGTCACAGAGACTCATGCCCAGCTATGTATAAAGCTCTTCTTGACACATGGATGTAAATAATATAAGTTAAAATATCTTCATGAGTCTTCACATCTCTTAGAATAGAATTTTGGCTTTCATTCTGACTTCTTTCTAAGAACCATACGAAATTCCTGATCTGCTCTCTTTTCGGACCAGCCAGCAGAATGATTTCTCATTCATGTTATTCTTCACGTGTAGTTCAGGGCATATGTTTTCCCTACAAGACAAGTTATTTATGAATTAACAATATTGCATAATCAAGAAATGAAATCACATGAATACTTTCAAAATATTGGTAAAGATTTACACAGTTATGTACAAATATTAACCAAGTGTTTTAGAATAACCCATTCTAATCTCATGTACTGATTTGCAGCCTTATATTAGTCTTGTATCAGTCCCATATCAATCCTATATCAATCCCATATAATATCTTATGAAATAAATTAATGCAACACCATATTCATATCTTATGTAATAATAATGTGGCCCTATATTTCATAACTCGTGAACAATTATGCTGCCCTATGTCTCATATCTTATGAAACAAATTGTGAAGCCTTATATCAATCCTATATAAATCTATATAAGTCTGATATCATTCTTATATCATGTCCCATATTATGGACTTCATGAGATATACGACATGCCAATAAAAGACAAACAATAATGTATATGCTTAACATGTTATAATACAATTTCAAATCCCATGAATTCAGATTTCTATATGACTGCAATGAAACATATTCAAAACTTTTTAAATCTGATTTTATAACAACATATGATGAATAATACAAGTACTTATCTTTTATTTTTTTGCAGGATCCCTCTTGATCTCTGCTTCCTTGCGGATATTTCCGGAGTCTCTCGATTTTGATCAACTTGCAAATTTGAGTGCATGCAGGAGGTAGCTAGTCTCTACATGGGAGATTAGGGTTCCATGCAAGGTGGATCAAATTATCTCATTCTCTATAGGAAATAAACCTACTAATGGTCACCATCTCCTTCTTTGGATGATATTTTCTGAGAAGCTTCATCTCCCTTTACTATGGTAGATGCATGCAGTCTTTTCTTCATTCTTCTTATTACATAATCTAACCTTTGATTCATCAAACTCTTTATTGAACACCTTCTATTTTGAATGAAAATATTTCTTTTGGAGTGAAAGTTCATCTCTTGTCTTCATACTTTCCATGATGGCAAGGTTTTTCTTCCTTGATGCATACTATCTTTTTCTGGATTCTCCCTTCACTAAATGAAGGCTCCTTAACCATTATGGACACAAACCCATCTTGCGCATATTCCTTCAATATGCTTAATACCCTCTCCTTCCATGTGATGAAGTTGGAAGTGCCTTCGAGTCAGTATTCCGGTTGAACAGAGATTGATGTCATGGCTTCTTCAAACTTTGCTCAAACCCTCTGGATCACATAGGCTTCTCAATTCCTGCACAAATGTAGCTTCTTCATGTCCTTGGCTCTGATACCGTGTTGATATTTTGAGAAAATATGGAGATACTTGATTCTTAAAACTTTTATCAATCAATTACTTCACATATGAATCTCCTAAACAAATTAACCACGTAAATAATTCATCCATAAGAGACAAGATATACCCTGGGAAAACCCTCCAAACACGGAAGATGAAAAACCTAGCAATTCTTTGAGTATGATAGAATAGATAGATTAGCAGAGAATGGTTTACAACACATTAGCATGTCGACCGATAAGAGATATCAATACAGTGGTAGAGAAGAGAGATCCACAAAAAATATGTAATGAGCTTGCTAAGTGGCCAACACTTTAATAACAAGTCAAAACTCATGCCATGCAATGTTTTCCTGACACTAGTGCGCACATGCACTTCAATTTCAAACTTGCCTTCAAGGGTGTCAAGTCGGTGCCTTGGATTCTTCATCATGCACACGGATATGCGCCATATATTCCAATAATAGATTTAACTAAATGATATATGTCTTTGAGCGTGTCTTCAATATTTTAACTGAAATCATGACCACTTAGTTAGGTAGCTAACTTAAGTGTCATAGTGCTTCACTATTAGTGTCATCAGTGCTTCACTCTTAGTGCCATAAGTGCTTCACTCTTAGTGCACTCCATGCAAATCACTTTATTTACTATTCTTATGTTTGCACAGATCACAAAGAGATTCCTTATTTAACTGATACATCCTTTATTCAACTAAGGATTTAATTGAAGCCTTTACAACTCGAGTTCACATGAAGGTATACATAGGCAATTTGAATCCGTTCTCTTTCTCTATGCTTATCTCTTTATCATTTATCATTTACTGCATGGTCCTCATGTGTATTATTATTTATGCATCTTATCATATCATACTCACAAGGATTTCCACACATATTGATGATCATATCATATTACCCCAGTTCATATAGTCATATGCTAAAGTAGATTACTCTAGGGGTAGCTAATCCCTAAAGTAGACTTATAACACTCATGGACAATGACTAGTAATAGATCACATAGTATTTCCACTTTACAAAGTAAAGTTTGACTTACGTCAACAAATGGAGGTCCACCTAAATGAGTATCCATTCTATGGATGACTTCATTAGGATCATTGCTTGATATAACTCACAATCCCATATTCAATTAAGGAGATCCATCTCATAGGGTACCGTTTATGAGAATCATTGACTTGATACAACACAAGTCTCCAGTCTAGCATCCCACCTCAACACATAAGGATATATATAGGACTACACAAGTCCTGACTTGATACAACACAAGTCCTAGAGAATGACTCCTAATGTTGTACAATCAACACACAATACCTTCTCGAAAATGGTTGAATGCAACTAACACTTACATCTTGATGTATTGAGTGTAACTATCACAATGACTTCACCTGCAATGCTCACACAAAAGCAAAGCAACTGTTATCATTGCTTCATAACATTTGAAGAGAAATTGAACTTTTTACATCTATATACTATTTTTTCTCTTCTTGAGGCTCAATAGCAACTACTTCAAAGTTACATAAACTCCTATTCAAATTCATTGATGTCACCACCTCATTGTGGTGAGTGAAATAACTGTTGGAAATAGCAATGTCAGTGGATCCCTTTATGGTGTTAATAAGACCGTCAACACATTTCAACAAGGAGACATGGTCCACCCAAATGTGTTGTCCTCTAGAGATGGAGATCACATCTCCATCACATTTAGGTCTCCACCTGTAATGCGTCGGAGAGTCCCTCACCATCGCATTTCCTGCAAGCTGACAATCATGAATGTGAATGTCGTGGATGATGTTGTTACACACACGATGAATAGTGATACCAAGCCCATATGCAATGTGGACAGTCACACCCCTTTCGTCGATGGTCTTCAAACTATTCATGATCAACTCCTCCTTTAGTTGGATGACCATGTCTCTCTTGAAGATGATCCACATGTGCTCTTTCTGAATCATCGCATGACATAGGGTGCTCGACTGAGGATTTGCTGGATCATAATAACTATGATCCCTCACCACATAAAACTTACCTTTTATGCCTCCTTGGGCACGCCTGCCAAATCCAATGGCACAGTCTGCCAGGCGTTTTTTTGTGTCTCTTCCCATTGGGATCGCAATGCCATCAATCATCAATGAAGTTACTAGCTTTGCAGGATAGACAAGATAAGACAAACATAGAAACTGTAGCTTCTTCTATGATATTTTCCGTCAATGACAAACCCTCCTTTTCAACTATTACAAAATTATTAACAAGGTCAGAAAAATGAGAAACAAAATAAAACCACAATGTGTACAATGAAAACCCACACCATTTTTAAATTAACAATATTATTATTAATAAAAAATAATTTAATGTTTTTATCCTATTCAAAACTCAACAAATGTCAAATTTTTGAATTTCTTTTTTCTTAAATATTTTAAAATAATTTTTACATCACAAAATAAAAAAACTTCCTCCAAGGATTTAAGCCAATTCCAAACCGTACTCAACCAATAGAAAAATCTAAATTTTTACATCAAAAAATAAAAAATATATTTTCAAAATTTGACTATTACAAAGTCAAAAGAGTTTGACTTGAGCACAGAACGTTTATTCGTACCTTTGAAAGGACTAATAAATATTTTATTTTTTTATCTAAAAGAAAGACAGCATATATATATATATATATATATATATATATATATATATATATATATAATACTCTTCTATTTAAAAATAAATTTATAACAAAACATTTATAATCATGTCTTTCTTCAATGGAATAACGAAATATTCATAGAAGTTTGAAACATATCATATATCATTTTATTTTTCGTAGCGTTTTGTACTTCTTCTTTTTTTTCAGGAAGAAAAAATATTTTCCTTGATATTCTATTAAGAATTAAAGGGCATCTATAGTGCCTACCCAAGAATGGGTTACATCAAGGAGAAGTATACAACTTATACATGAAAAGTCACCTCACTATCAGTAGAAGCTGGGGGGAGCTATAGCTGATAAACAGAGAAAGAGTTCCCATCAGTAAACTGACTCATCATATAGAAAATCTGTCAGGTAAACCATATCTACCGTGGGCCAAAGACATCAGCGCAGCAAACTAAAAGAGCCCGTTCCAAGGGCCTCTAATAATAAAAAATAAAGGGAGTAAGCTCCCCAAACAAGCATCAAAATAACTAAAAAGTCCCATGAGTGACCAAGTGGTCCTCAGTAAATTCAGAGAAGCAGCCAGAACCCGGAGCCAAGGAGAGAGCAGTTTTAGAGAGGCAGTCTACAATCTGATTGTGTTCATGGTAGATATGACTGAATGACAAATCAGGAAAGCAAGAAATGAGCTTTCTAGTTTTCTCGCACCCGTGGAAAAGTTCAGGTGGGGAGAGAGTAGTGGATCCCTTTGCCCAGTTGACGGTGACTAAAGAGTCACCAAAAATGAGGAACAAGGGAATCCCCATCATATGGGATGTATGTAGAAAAGCCCATAAGTTGACTAGTTCAGCTTTGGTGTTGGTGCTATCTCCCACCCCCAGCGCAAACTCATAGAAGTGTGACTCATTCATGTATAGGCTGTATCCAACACCACCCATATTATTTGCAGAAGCCCCATCAAAAAATCCATAGGGAAAGACCATGCATGGAGAAGGCCCAATCTCTCTGATATTTTTTCTTTGGACAGCTGGAGGACTGTACAGTTGCATGGAATATTTGATCTGGTGCAAAATGTTCAGGACAGACATTTTCTTCTTCTCAAATATAAATAAGTTCCGAGCTTTCCAAATGGCCCACATCGTGTGGAAGGGGATAGAACAGTAAGCAGAGTACCTCGTGAATCTAGTAATCCATTGTTCAATGAACAGGCTGAGAGTAGCAGCTCGTGGAGGAGGTGAAATATGGAACTGATCACATGTGTGGGACAAGACATTCTTCTAGAAATTGCAGTGGGAGAAAATATGTAGAACTAACTCTTCATCATTATAGCAGAGAGCACAAATACCCGGTCCATACCAACCACATTTTTGGAGGTTATCCCAGGTAAGTATTTTGTTCCTCAAGACAAGCCAGATAAAGCATCCAATTTTCTTTGGCAGCGTGCCAGACCATAAGAATGTATGTAGCCTGCTACCAGAAGGAGGGAGCAACGAATTCACAATGCATTCATAAACTAATTTGGCCGATATGGAACCATCATGTTTGTTAAAAGCCCATAAAAGAGTATCGGACTAAGAAGAGAGACAAATGCCACAGAGTTCCAGACCCCGCGTAAATGTATCCCAAGCATATTTCCAAGCACCATCAATACATAATTCCTTAGCCGAGTACCAGTATTGTTGAGAGTCAGGTAAAGTATTGCGTGCCTGTGAAAGGGTAGTAATATTCAAATTCTCAAGGAAGGTTCTTAACCCATCCGGGAGTGAGCTGGAAGAGGGGACACCAATGACAAGATCGATATCGATAAGTACATCTGTACCATTCCCCACCTGCCATGCAAGATTACAACCCAGCCAAGGAAGAGTCTGAAGAAATCCCTTCCAGATGATAGAGACCCCATGGTGAGCCAAAATTTTTCCTTCTAAGCCAAGCTACCACCAAGAGATATTTTAAATATTTTCTAGTAAGAACCCGATTCCAAAGACCATTGTTCATTAGTACCATCCATAGGTTCTTAAGACGCAGAGCAGTGCTAAACCAATGTAGATTTTTAATACCCCAACCCTCATTCTCTTTCGGCCACAAGAGACTCTGCCAATTAATAAGATGATACTTACGGTTATTACCAGTTGAGCCCCATAAAAATCAAACATAATGCTTCTTAGCTTATGTAGTATGGACCCTGGGATGGGTGCTAATCCCAACCAATACACTGGAATACTAGAGAGCATAGCTTGAACCAATATCAGATGGCCTCCCAGAGAGAGTAACTTATGGGTCCAGTGACAAATCCTTTTCTCAAATTTTTGAACCAACCAATTCCAATCACTTACCATGTATCCCAATGGTTTCAAGAAATAACCAAGATATTTAAACCCCGATACAATAGGCTCCATCTGATATGGAAGGACCCTAGAAATGTCCTGGAACGTATCATCTTCAATATTTTTGTACAGAAAGGACGATTTATCCAGACTTATACACATCCCAGAGGCCTTGCAGAAGGTACATAGTATAACATCAAAGGAAATCCATTCCTGTAAAGTACCTGTACCCATTAAGATTACATCGTCTACAAAAAGGAGGTGGGTAAGAGTGAGTGAGAAAGTGATCTTAATACCTTGGATGAGGCCATGGTCCCTTGCATTAGATATTAAGAGGCTGAGCCCTTCAATAACAAGGATAAATAGCAATGGGGATAGAGGGCAACCTTGTTTGATGCCCTGAGAAGCAGAGAAAAACTTTGAAGGGATGCGATTGACAAGGACATCAAAATTTGCAAAGGTAAGGCATCCCATGATCCAATTAACAACCAGGAGTGGAACCCCAATCTATATCAAAATGAGACGGATAAAAGACCAATTCACATGATCAAATGCCTTAATCAAATCCAACTTGAGAATGAAGGCACATACATTCTTAGTCTTTACAGAATGAAGAGTCTCCTGTACTATACCAATAGGCTTAACAATCTGTCAGTTCTTAAGAAAGCCATATTGTTCCTGAGAGATACAGGAATCCAAAGAAGGATTGAGCTAGACAGCAATGACTTTGGAGATCAATTTATACAGTAGATTACATAAGGAAATGGGCCTGAAGTCAGCAAAAGAGGAAGTCTTGTATTTTTTGGGGATCAGCGCAAGGAAGGTAGAATTTAGGGAGGGAGGAATAAAGCCCGTAATCCTAGCTGAATCTACTGCAGTCAATAAATCATGTCCCATAAGATAAAAAACATGTAGGTAGAAATCAACAGGCTAGCCATCCAGGCCAAGGCTCCTGTCTTTTTTGAATGATTTCAGAGCTGACTCAATTTCTTTCAGAGAAACAGGGCAAGAGAGACAGTGGGCACCTTCATTGGAGATCATGTTAGGGTAAAGCATCACTACCTTGAGTTGTTCCAGTAAGAAGGTTTTTTTATCATCATGAAAAATATGGGCAAAATGTTTCTGTCCTAAGTCCTTAAGGGCAGACTCATCTTCAAAGACAACACCATTCTCATCACACAGAGACCATATCGTGTTCTAGTTCCTCCTCCCTGAAGCCAACATGTGGAAATATTTGGTGTTCGAATCACCCAAATGTGCCCATTTGGTTCTGCTTTTAAGTTTCCAAGTCAGTAGATAGTTCTCTAGAATCTTCTTCTTTTCTGATCTAAGAAGAGCTAAGGACTCTTGGTCCTCATGGGAAAGGATACCAGCAAAGGAGCTCGAGAGAAGTGAAACAATAGCACAGTCAAGACGGGTCGACTCAGATTCCATCTGATAATTTTTGTCCTTGATCCAAACCTTAACCTCCTTATTGAGAGAACGTAACTTGTGATACAAGGAGTCAAGTTCAAGAGTAGAATCTTTAGGGTTAAGTACAGACCACTTCTGCGATAGCCATAGATTAAATTCAGGATCATTGAGCCATGATCGGTTGAACTTGAATGGGTAATTGCAAGACCCCCTCTGTTTATTCCACTCAAGGCAAATCAGAAGGTGATCAGATATATCAGCACAATAATTCCACACCCTATGGACCCCTAGGGATGGGATCAAGGACAAAGAAATTAAAAATCTATCTAATCTCTTACTTATGCCCTCAGTACCAGAACGTCCATTTCTCCATGTCGGCCTAGTCTCAAAAGGTGCGATATCCACCAGTACCATAGAGTCAAATAGGGACTGGAAGTGAGTGGAAAGGGGATCAGGAGAGGCCTTCTTTCCCCAAAACTCAGAGGAGTTCAAAATTAGATTAAGATCACCACCCAGGACAAGATTCAGAGTGCTGAGAACACCTCCTCTGTGGGCCTTTTCCCATAACAGTTTTTGATTCCTATAGGGACCATATACATTAAGGATGGCAAAGGGTATAGGCAGACCCCGGAAAGAAGCTTTGACTAGGATGCCAACACATGTCTCAAAGGCCTGACATTTGACTTGCTGAGGATTCCAGGCCATGAAGAGCCCTCCCGAGAGGCCAGAAGCTCTCGTGGCGCAAAATTCCCAAGAACGTAAGAGTTTAGAAAAAGCAAGTAATGCTGGATAGGTACTACACATGGTACCCTAAAGGAGTATCATATCTGGACCTAGAGAGTGGAAGAGATTGCGGAGGAAAATATGTTTGGTCTTACCTCCTAGACCCCTGACATTTAGGGACAATATCTTCATTAAGGAACATCCTGCTGGGGAGACAACGCTCTAAGTCCCCAGGAGGGTAAACCGTGGGCAGCATCTTTGATGCGAATAGATAGGGGTATATAGGGAGGAGAAGCAATGGAGAGGCCCCCCTTCAACTTGTCCTTTTTCTTCTTCCATACAGTCACATTCACAAATCTGATAGAGTTCAGATGCAGAGTGGAGGGGGAAGTAGGAGTATTGGCAGAGAAAATGGAGGTTGATTTCTGGAGGGAGGGGTACGAAAAGGAGGGGGAAGTAGCAGGGCTACAAGGTGAAGAAGGCATAACCGAAGGAGTGTTGGGGTTTGTGAAAGGTGGAAAATCCACAAGAGACATTAAATACGGTAATGTCTGTGATGGAGAGGGGGCAGTGAGGATAGGAGGCGAAGGAGAAAGAGAAGGAGTCTGGTTAGTAAGGAGTGGTAATTCCACAAGAGTCGGTAATGGTTGTAAATACTGTGAGGAGCTGGGGTTTGATATGACAGTCGGCATAGGGTCAGGTGAGGGAGCCTGATCACAATCAAGAATAGGCAAAGGGGGTTCAGGCAGAGAGACCGGGAGGGGAGAAGGAGCCGGGGTAGTGTCAGAAGGAGGGACTTTAGCATGGGACTGGACTAAATCATCGATGGCATCAAGAAAGGAATCCGAGACATCATCAGAGAGGGATAGTGAATGGGAAAAAATACCTGGAGAGGTGTGTTCCCGTGTATCAAAGGAATCCCGTTTAGAGACAGTCGATGAGCCATCTAGACTTGAGTAAGAACTCTCAGACTGCAACAAAGGATAGGATCTCCAAAGGTGTCCGGTATCATGGCAGACCCTACAACGGAACAGAACATGTAGGTAATCCAGTTTCTGGATCAATAGATGTTCATTGCATAAAATCTCAACCTCAGCAGGTAACCCAAGTGAGATGTCCAGCTCGACCAAGACCCGAGCGATCCTTTTGTCATAAGCGAGATGGAAGTCATCATCCACCACCACATACCTGCCAATAGTGTTGGCAATCCCTTCTAAGACGTGCTTGTTCTAGAGAGGGAAAGGAAGATGAGGGAGCATCTCCTAGAGGTGTCGCTTAGTAATTGTTTCCCGGAGAGGATCGAAATGGGAGTGTCAGCGTCCCAACACCAAGGAACCTGCACCAATGCACCATATGCCCTCAAGAATACAAGTGCAGTGTGCCTCCTCCAAGAATACGAACACAATCCACCCATTCGATAATAGACTAATGGTGGGAATGTAGTCAAATAGGGGCTTCCAGTGGTCAGTGGCCCAGTCGACCCAAGACGCCTTCCCCATCCTGCAATACTCTAAATGCCCAACTAAAGCCCGAGAGCACAACGATGAAACCCTGTCCATAAAAATATCATGATCAAGCACAAAATGAAAGTGCCTCTCCTGAGACTTTATGCATTTGGCATGATGCTTGTGACGGAAGCACGTGGGTACTGTTAAGTCAGCCATGATAGAAACCCTCGAAGTCAACCCAAATCGATCGTGACTGACAACCAGTGCCACAAATCACACACGCCCGACAACGGTCACCGAAAACCAGCCAAGCGAGCAAAGAGTTCCAAACCACCCAACCCAGACCATCAAAGGAGAAAATACCAGACCCAGAATGGGGAAATACCGGAGTTAACCCCCAGTACAAGTGCCAGGATAAACCCTAATGACAAAGAAAACAAATATTAAAGAAAGAAACCCCAGATGTCGTCAGTCGGACAGAAAGCCCAGTGGAGAAACTTCGAGAAAAGGTCAGTGTGGGAGGAGAACCACAAAATCTGGTAAAGAGTCCAAATTCCCTGGAGAACGCCGAGAAACCCTTAGAAGTCAACCAAAAACGTGCCGACAGGGACAGCAAAAAAGACCAAGAACAAACAACGAGAAGCCCATGCAGGGGTGGTGAACCCGACACAACCCAAAACCACTGAGGCAGTAGATAAATTGTTCCTTCCCACTTTTTTTCCTTGGTTGGTACTAGTCCCCCAGTGAAGGGGAGGGACTCCAAGAGTGCCGCCAATGTGGGAAATACCCACCCTGCAAAAACAAAACCCTGACCCGAAACCAGCCCAAGAGAGCAGATAACACAAACAAGCGTCAACCCACAAGACAGGGAAATTATACGAACCTTGAAACCCAAAAATAGTAAACCTACAGGAGAAGGAGAAGAAAAGACCAGCCAACCCACAGTACAAGGAGAGTAACGGACCAGAGAGCCCGAAAGGTAAGAAAACAACCATCACAGGAAAAGTACCCAGAAAGTCCGGTTTAGTGGCAGAGACCGCCATGGAGAACCTGCGACAGTGCACCTACACAGCACCAAGTCCTCACCTCTCCGGCTACTCCTATAACCATGGAGCTCACCATCGAAACTCCCCACTCTTCAAATTTGTACTTTTCTATTGCATCATTTTGTACACTGGAGACTTTCTAAGCCAAAAAGAAACGATGGAACCCTTTTGAAAATGTTATAGTCTATGTAATTTCCCATATACTAATACCAAGTATTATTTCTCTCATATATATGTATATATATGTTTTTATTTAATAACAAAAAAATATAGCTTAACATTAATAAACGATTATAATGCCATTCAATTAATAAATATTTCTATTATTGTATAATGAAATAGCACAATATTTGTAAAATTTTGAAACATGCTCTATGTTATTTGGATATTTTTCTTACCATACAACGTGTTGTAGATTTTCTAAGTCACATAGAAAAGATGGCCCTTCCAAGTGGCATTCTGAAAGTAGATCTATTGCAAATTTATCTAGAAAAATGATAAGGATGGTTCCACCTTTCATTGGTCATTTTGGTGTTTCATAGCTTGGTCAAAATCCATTAGTGGATGGGGACTTAGGAATCTCAATTGTTTTTCAAAAGCACTAGCAGCAAAAGGGGTTTGGAGACTGCTCAAATGTGAAGGGTTGTGGGCCTCAGTTGTTATTAATAAATACGTTCAACCTCTCTCAGTGAAGGAATGGTTTAGAACAAGGGACAAGAATTACATGAATATTTCTATCATTTTGAGGGCCATGCTTCACACTTTCGACCTTATTGGCGACTGGTTAGAGTGACATATCATGAATGGGAAGAAGGTGAGAATTGGATACGATGCCTAGATTGGTGGAGGCAGACATCATAGGATTCCTATCAGTTGGTTGAAGAGCTACATGATCAAGGTTACGTCTACTTGGATCATATAACTGATCTGGATAATTCCAATATTTTTTCAGAGGAATGGATATGTGTCAACGGGCTCGATATTAACAGGTTTAATCATCAACGGGCATGGTCTATCTACATTCGAGCATTAAAAGCCTCCAATATCAGGCTTTCATACAATGGAGATTCTTTTCTCCAGTCCAGGAATGAAATAAACATGACATGTTTTCCATGATTGGGTTACCTTACATTAAGAGAAGAGAAATATCCCTTTCTCCAACAATGGTGGCATTCAATTATCTGGCAACTCAAATGCCCTTTGAAGTGTAATATTTTTTTCTTGCTTGGACTCTCAAAGAAAGTTCCTATTTGGGATCTATTGATGAATAAGTTCTAGATAGGTCTTGGGTGATTTCTGCTTTTCATGGATTCCGTTGAAAGCATTGAACACATCTTCATTCACTATAGCTACACCATAATTGTTTGGGATTATCCCCCTCATGTAAAGGCTTCACCTTTTCTTTGGGATGGTGGATCTTTGATTTCAACTTTTGATTAGTTGATGAACAATCCTATCTCTGAGTGTTATATGGCCCTTCATGTGATCATTGCATGACATGTTTGGATTTCTAGAAATCTAGCCATTTTTTAGGATAAGCACACTCCCCCTATCACATGTGATTCTAAAGGCCTCGCCGTCCTCCAATGATTCCCTCAAACTCAACCCTCTTGTTAGGTGAGATGTATTGAGCTTGAACATATTGATCACAATATCCCTTGGATTTACTTTGACGGTGTTGCTCTTCTCAATCCTGCTAAAGGTGGAGCTGGAAGATCCATGTTTTTATTCGATCCCCATCAAATCACTTTCACTGTACGGTTGGGCCCTTGTACCAATAATATGGCTGAGCTTATGGTTCTTTAGCTCTCCCTTACTATTGCATATGTCAAAGGTGTACAACATGCACAAGTGTTTGGCGATTGGAAGTTGATCATTGATTGGATGCGTTTGTGCAGGAAGCCAAATAGTATCCTTTTGATCCCTTTATTGGAGGAAACTATTGGGATGGTGAATTAGTTTTCTGATATATCTTTCCATCATATTTTCTGAGAGAGGAATACTCTGGCTGACTCTCTCTCCAAAAGGGGCCTGCTCTTTGAAGAAGGTGTTTGGGACAGATGGGAGCACAAAAATGAATAGGAAATTTCCATTGACCCTAAAACTTTTCCAGGTTATATGGCATAATTTTTCTTTTGTTCCTTTTTGATATTTTTCTAGTGATCTATAGTTTACTTATTTGTTGGTATGATACCAATGATCGACCATTATATTGCATATTTTTTGTATTTGTAATAGGCTAGATTATTAGACCTATCATGACTAGATCATCTTAGTACTTTTAGGTATAATGTTATATTGGTTTTTTGAGCCTTATACATGCTAAAGGAAGATATTTGTATCTCTACAACAACGGTTTATTATAATATTAATATACTGTACTTTTTCTTTAGAGAGAAAAGATGAGCATTTTTTATTATTTTAAACATTTTGAAATCTATACAATTTCAAAATACTTATAATAACATATATATATTTTTATATGGATTTTTGTTATTTACGAAGAATCAATTATATAATCTTCAATTATATAATATATTATATAGTGAAATTTAAACTGAGATGAAAAGTATCGCAACATTCTTCCTAACCAAATAATCTACATTAACTTACATAAAATACTTGTAATAACATAAAAATAATATTAACAAAATATAAATATTAAATATATATTGTTATATTTTCTTAATATTATAAGTTGTATACTTGTTTAATAACAAAACACTTATAATGTCCTCGATTTAATAAATATATGAAACGACTTATTTTAAGAAATATTTATAACAAAATCTTTCTAGTATCTTTCAGTGGAATAACAAAGCATTTATAAAGGTTTGAAACATGCCATGTGTCATTTGGACATTATTCTTAGCATATGCAACATGTCGTAGACATTTTTAATTATAAATAAAAGATGGATCCACAGCCCCTCGCAATCTTTAAAAAAAAAGTGAACACTCGAATCTATGCAATCTCAAAATATATGTATTAGCTTATGAATAATATAAGTTTTTTTTGTTTAAGATTATAAAATTAAATGTTTTTTTAGTAACAAAATATTTAGGAGTTATCTTTTCATCCGACCATTTGCACCGATTAGACGACTTGGCTCGCGTGAGCTTTCACATCACGCATTGCTGATCGTCTACTCGGTGCAAATAGTCAGGTGAAAAGCTAAAACATTTATAATATTATCCATTTTAATATAAGCATTTATAACGCCATTCAATTTACGAAATATTTACAAAACAATATTTCTCATTACCTCCAATGAAATAAGAAAGAATTTATAAAGATTTGAAATATGCCATTTCAATTGGTCATTATTCTTATTCTTAGCATACGTGTTGTACACTTTCTTAGCTACAAAGAAAAGATAGACCTCCCAATAGGTGCCCAGTCTATGCCATCTCAAAATACTTGTATTAGCATATGAATAATATTAGAATAGATTTAACACTATAAAGATAAATAATATTATATGTACCTTATTATATTCTTTTAAGATTTAAAAACTATATTCTTGTTTAATAACAAAACAAGTACCATATTTTCCAATTTAATAAATATTTATAACACTTTTTGATTCAATAATATTGAAATGGATTTATTTCAACTTAGGTCTATTAAGCATCTAAGGGGATCAAATTTCTTAAGGTACATTTCCTTAATTTTTTTAGTTTAAATAAGATTAGCACCTCAAGAAATTTGATCTCTCGCCACTTGATAGATCTGAAGTTAAGATATAGTTGTGTATCTAATGGATATTGCTTCTTCTCTGTAAGAAAGATGGATTACCATTCAAGGGTATGTAGTGTTGTAGTTCTCCTGAAGCACATATGGCAAGGTGGAAACTTTCGGTGGATAAATAGACGATTATGAGCCTCTTTTGGACTACTTAGAGGATAAACTGTCGGAAGATCAAATCCTTTGCTCTCCCCCAAGTATTGGCACACTTGTTGATAAAATATCATACTCACTTAATGACAACTATGTACATTTGTAGGGTATTTCTCTTAATAGATTTGTCATTATGAAAAGGTAGATCTGTGGCTATCGTCCTCAAATCGATCTTAACGAATTAAGAGGTTCATGTGGGTGGTACCATCAAGGGTTCATCATAGGTGGATAACCAAGATTTGCAAAGCATGGAGAATAACTCTCATAATGCTTAGAATTTAGTGTTAGATGTGACTTCCTATGATATTCTGGACCCTAATCCCCTACACCACACTATTTCGAACTCTAGAACCTATGCGAGAGCTCATTCTATCCTTTATTTGGTTAGTTCTTGATATCTAAGTTTTACAAGGGGAGTTTAAAAGCCAAGTTTCTCAGTCGATTCTGAGGAATAGGTGGAAGGTGGTTTCGAGCAGAGGTGACGTGGTTTCATTAGTTTTTGGTGAAGACTTGAGGAATGATAAGATATTCGACTTATCGAACACCATTCTTGTTGGTAAGTTTTCATGCCATTGAATGTTAATGGAAACCCTATATGCTTTGGTCCTTCATAATTGGTTTCCTTTTCTTCGTTATGGACCAATTTTCATCTTTTGGAAAGGGGATAGGGTGACTTCATTTTCAAGTGAAGGGAGGATACTAGTCAGATCCTAAAATGATCCTGGTTTTTAGATAGTTCCTTCTCGAACCTTAAACCTTGACATCATTTACTTAATGTTAGGTCATAATTCTTGAAGCAATTCTTGGCATGGGTTCATTATGGTTAGTACATGCAATCTTTGCTATTGGCGACCTCTTGGGGAAGACTATCCTGGTTGATGATTGCTTCTTGGAAAGCTCACAGAGATCGACTGCTAGAGTTATAGTGGTATTGGATGTGTGTACCTTTAGACTTTGTCATCCATGAGAGGGTGGACAAGCATCTTTTAGAATATTACCATATTCCCTTTTGGTGCACAAATTGTCATGTTTATGATCCTATTCTGACAGTTTGCTCTAAGGTATACCAATGCAATATTTCGCATAGGAAACAAATGGGGGGTGCAATCTACTGTTACTAGTCCCTCCTTAACTGAGCTTATGGGCACTCACTTTCCAATGGAGGAGTAACACCAAGAATAAGGTACATCGAGGAATCATGTTTCAATGGAAGTTGGGTTTGAGGGTTGTATTTTTATACATGTTGGGGACTGGTCAATATTGCTTATAAGAGGGGCGAAGCATCTGACATTACAAGAAGGGGAGTGTGCATTTGATGTTTATTAGTCTTCCTTTTCTCCTAGTTATGAAAAGAGGGATTTACATAACAACTATTCTTAATCGAAGATAGCTTCAGATTCTCTGGGTAAGTTAAAATATTTCTCCCAGTCAATTGAACTGGGATTCTTTGCATCAAATGAAGCTATCTAGGGGATCTGTTTTTCCTTGTTTGCCTCACAGTTGTTAAAGTTGGTCAAATATTTTGGGAATACATGTTCCCTTTTAGTGTGATATGCCTGTCTTAGATAAGGGTTTGGAGGATGTCTCAGACCCCTTCGTTAGAGTTTTTTCCTGAGTCGGGGTTTGGTGAGAATTATTCCTCTTTGGGGGGTATTCCAAGGGGAAAAGGACACTATTTATTCCATTCTAAGAAAGGAAATTCCTTAGAAGGCCTAAGTCTAGTCCGGGGGATGGGAATAGATTTGTTAAAGGATTTGGGGGGTCACCTCGTGGGATGGAAATATTCCTTGAGATTGGCTCAAGAGAAAGCTATTTTGGAAGCCAACAAGGGATGGATTTTTTATTATCTTTGGGGTCCTTAAAGTAGGGCATATCCCATCCAAGCAGCACCCATAAAGTTCATCTCTCTAAATATAAGGAAGTTGAGGGGCTAAGCCAAAAAAATTCCCTTAAACATTTGATTAAAGCTGACAAACCTGATATTGTGATAGTTTAGGACTATAAGAGGTTGGGGTCTCCTTTGATTGATGATTCGAGTAAAGTTCTAGGTGATTGAAATTATTTAGCTATAGATTTCATGGGGTTATCAGGTAGTCTTTGTTAAATTATGTGAACCATAGATCTACAAGCAAAAATGAGAGCTATATGAAAAGAAGTATGTAGTGGAATTATCAAATAAATGTAAATGGAAAAACAACAGATTCGTGACAGAAATTTCACACAAATCAAACAAGTATTGCTCAGATTATCATAACAATATTAATTAATTAATTAGTAATACAATGGTAGTACAATAAATAGTATTTGAATACTGCATATAGGATTCGAATCTACCAACTCTAACTATCTGTTTAGCTAACTCGGTGTGGAAAAATCATAGCTGGAGCTCACTAGTCTAACTCTGGATGACTAAATCAATCTACAATCAGTTAACTGATAAGGTAGGTGGATAAAAAGCGCCACACTCCCTGCATGCATGCAAAAATGACACTAGGCTATCTGATTGTGATCTAACTGATTGTAATTGTAACATAACTCAACATAACTACTTACCTACCAAGGTCTACTGAAGGAGACTGTTGTTGTCACTCAGAGTGGGATCCTACAATGTAGGGATTGGTCCTAGGGGCACATACACTCATGCATGCAAATGCATTAAGTGGAAGATAACCCCTAGGTGTGTCCCACATACTCTAGTATAGTGATAATAACCTCCTAAGTTAGGAAAAATGACCAGATAGACTATGTTGGATAAAGGAGGATTAATTAATCCTAACAGTCTCATTATTAGGGGGTATGAAGATGTTACTCTTCTTAACTCATTCTCTTTTTCTTCAAGGTTAGGTATAGCTTGGGATTCTCCATCAAATTGCTCAAACTCTATGGTCCATATGAGGGTCGACAAGATTTCTATAGTCATCTATTTGGCTTAAAGTGTCTCCACGCTAGCAATTTGGCGATTAGGGGTGATCTTAACTTCACTGTGCATCGTGCATAGGTTTGGGAACTACATTCTTGAGTTGACATCTCAGGGGTGGGGGGGGTGGTTACTTTTTGAATTGTTTGGAGGTGACATATTTGATTGATGTTGAGCCTACAAAGCTAAAATTGGCGTGGACTAATAACCGAGCAGGTTCATGTGGCATCTCTAGAAGTGTCTAGACTGTCTCCATGTTCACACTAATTTTTTTGGTAGGTGTGAATATTTTGATCTTAGATTGGTACTAATAAGGTTTTAGATCAAACTACAAGGAGGGCACCTTACAGTAGAGGTTTTGGTAGAACTTTCGATAAAAAAATAGCCTTTATCTATTTATAGAGGAGGTGCGAGGTTAGAGGTTTTTGTGGATGTTTTGTCTCCAATCCATGCACTTTATTATTGATAAACACACTAGGTAATTGAAATGCCCTACATGTTTCCATTTAATTTTTTAAATAAAAATTCTAAAATAAAAAAACAAGTGCTTCTAACAAAGACATAAGCACTAATGCATTTACAAATGACGCACTGGAACCAATGAAATGATTTCAAAATTTTAACTATATACTTTCAAAATTTTAACTATATACTATACATTATTTGGTGCAGTTTGTAACTACAAACGCATATGAACTGTTTGAACAACACATCAAAAAGCTATTTTTTTTTTTTTAAATACATACAAATTATTTCAAAATTCATGGTATACTATTTCTTACCCAACGCACCAGTGTAGTTAGATTATAATATAAACACCAATGCATTTTACCAAAACACAATACTTCACTGAAATAATTTAAACAACTAAAATTTAACATATAAATTGTTCGGTGCGATTTATTGCATAGAGAGCACACATAAAAGACAATGCATTTTCCCATGCATTGATAACGGATGCTTTTTATTATCATAGGTGCATAGCTAATGCATAGAAAATTTACGAAATTTGTGTTCCATGTTTTTAAAAATTTGTTTCTAGGCACACCATAATTCACAATGCTTCATGTTGAATACATACACACTACCTGCAATGTGTTGTGTTCATTCTAATTTATTATCCCCATTGATGGTGGTTTATTGTAAAAGAGGGTGCACCGTGGATGGTTCACTCATGTAATTGGAGCACACTGTTGACGGTGTACTTTTGTTAATTCATATGCACTAGTAATGGAAATGTCCCCCCACAAAAGAAATTCTAATAAGTTGTTCATGTATCTATTGTTTTTTATATATTTTTGTTTTAGTAATATAATTTATGATGAAAATTGTATCTAAATCAGGGACATGTACCACTACCACTTCAGGTCGATTTTTATAACTTCGATCGAGTATGGAATGTAAGAGAGAGGGAGATGGATTTGAGTCTTCATCTTATTTTTGCTACAACTCGATATATCTTAATTTAGGTTGGCCTATTCAAGTATTATGAGGAGGATAGTTTTCTCAGGGGTTAGAATTAGCCATTTCCAAAGTTGATCCATCGTTTAAAAGGTGACATCCAAGCCTTAAGGGTTGGTCCCAATATTTGATACCAACTAACAGAGTAAGATGTTTATTTCATCTTTGGTTATCTTTGAGGGGGATTATTTTCCCCATTTTCCTGATCTACTACCTGGTGTTGCAGTTGAGATTCAATTGATGTATGCTCAACGATTCATCAATGTGGATATTACTCGTCCCAATGATATGATAGGTGAGTGAGGGCTAGTTGAGGCTACATGAATTTTGGTAAGAGGAGGCTAGATGATTGAGCTTGTTTGTTACGATCATAGCACACCATCTCAATAACAAGAAACACGTTCTTTGTGCTATGTTTATGTAGAGAGTTTACTACAGAGGCCCAATTTGATAAGGTGGGATACTATTTTTCTATGACATTTTTTATAGCTATAGACCATTCTCGTAGCGAATTGTAGGGGAGACAATTTTTCCTCTTTGCATAAGAGTTATTTACTCTATTTTTGAGAGGTTCCCAACAACTTGGACCACATTCAGGCTGACATTTGATTGCATGCTAGCTAGACCTACAAATGTTGTGCGTATGTGCATCCGGGGATAGGGATTTCCCAAGAGATGAATGCTTGAGTTCATGCGTAGGGTGCTCAATGAAGAGGTTTTAGAGTTGTTACAGAATCATGGCTGACAATCAATCATACTTTGTGTACAATAACCATATGTACAAATGGACTAGAGAGGATGCGCGGACATCTAATTTACTTAGGATGAGGTACCAGATATGAGGGGTAATATTAACATCATATTTTGATTAATGTAGTTTCTTAATTTTTATCTTATTTAATTCACATGTAATTGATTATAATATTTTGTTTGAATTGTCTAATTATTGTTGTCCATTATTTTGTAGCTATTGACACGTATACTGGGGATCAACCACCACAACATGATGAGGAGATTGCTAAGGTTGAAGAGTCAGTTCCTAAGAATAGATCGACATGGAGAAACAGAGGCTAGGTCCAACATTTTATTACAATGTGGTAGATCATATTTGGGATTTGACCCGCAAGCATAGGGTGGATCATGTACGACCACTTCTCATCACACATATGGTCCATCCTTTACCAATATATCATGTTATTAATGTGTTATGTTGTCGGTTCCCTCATGCTTCTCGATTAATTGAGGGGTATTCCAGAGTCTTCATTGGAGTCATATTCTAATGACGATGCTCCTCCACCTCCTCCATCCATCGAACTAGTATTTGCAAGATCATCTAGCGATGCACATGCATCTACTTCTCATCCTCCTCATCCTCCTCCACCTCCTCTAGTAGGCCCACCGCCATGATATCATCCTCCAATAATCCCATCTTCAGCACCCCCTCCCCTAGTAGGTTCATCACCATACAATGATGCACTATCCATTAATCCACTAGTCCCACCAACACCACCCCCTCCTCCAACAAGCCTACCACCATCCATTGGTGCACTTGCATCCACTGTTCCACTAGTTCCACCACTGTCATCCCCTCCTCCAATAGGCCCATCACCATCCTCTAATGCACCCACATCCATTGATCCACTAATCCCACCATCTCTGTCCCCTTCTTCACTAGGCCCAATGACATCCATTGATTCACTAGGCCCACCATCACTACTCCCTCCTCCGCCGTTCGATGATGCATATGCATCCACCGATCCACTAGTACCACCACCACCATCCCCTCCTCTAGAAGACCCATCACTAACACTTCCTCCTCTAGAAGACCCATCACTACCACCCCCTCCTGCAACATGAGGCCCACCACCATGCTCTCCTACAACAAACCTACAATTATCCACTAGAACACCGGTTGTAATATTCATTAACGCACCATGTGATTGACACTATTTGATGTTATTGACTAGTATAGATATTGATGGAGAGATATTTATAAAGCACAAATACCCCAAAGAATATAGAGGATGTACAACAGTGTCACAATATTACCACTAATACATCAAGAATATATGAGATGTAGAGACTCACTTGACCCTATTATATACTAAGAGATGAGGAGGAGTTACTCTCACATATTGCATGTGGGATAATATAATTCTCCAAAATAACAACTCTTAATACAATATCATGGACAAATACTCTACACAAGTAAATACAACACCATATAACTATGGGTTAAATGTATTACTCTTTTACATAAGATTGTAGACAACTTCTGACATAATACAAAGACATTATTACCTTCTAAGGAATATAATATATTCCAACACAATATTTAAAATAAATTTATTGTCTTCTTTTGTTTTGCGACTTAGAATTTGCCTCCAGAATCTCTTAGGAGCCACCTTGGAGAAGTGTAGGAGATTTTCGTGACTTTTACTTAGATAATGCCTTTTTTTTCTTTTAATTAAGGCTTTGTAGTGATTTATCTTGTCCATTTTTATCAAATATGTAGTAGCTTGCTTAATTTATTTTCTCGCATCTTTACAATGTTGAGCATACCAAGGGTTGGTTTTACTATTGCTCGTTTTAGTAGAGACTTCAATAGAGAACTTGTTAATGGATGGTGAGAGGATTATAGCAAAATTATGGTAGATATTTTCTATATTCTCCATACTAGATAAAGGAAACAATTCATTTTTTAGATCATGGAGAAAAATGTTAGCTTTATTTTTATCGAAGATCAGGTGATTTTGATAATGATAGTTTTCCTCCTTTGGATTGCTATGCATGACAATATTGAGAGTTGTAATTAAGTTTTTATGATCAGAGTCGGGCTCATGGTTGTTGAATATGTTGAAATCTATTAATTTTTTGTGTAGAGGGATATCATATATAACATAATCTACCACACTACCACCAATCCCATGGATACAAGTCATCCGTCTAGAGTTTGGACATTTTGTGAGACCGTTGCGAATGATAAGATCTTGAGCACTACAAAATTTGACCAGCTCAGAAATGAATAAATTTTTCACCTAGATCTTTAGAATTTATTTTGTACATGTTAGCTAGCTCAAGGCCTTCATTTAACCAAAGAGGATCAGGGTTGGAGTAATTTCTTAAAAGAATAGTTGGTTACTGAAAGTTCGAGCATTGAAGTCACCCCCATCAAAAGGATATTTCCTTCCTTAAACTAGAAATATCATGTTCTAAACCATTATAAGGACATTTTTTTATCTAAATTGGTTTTTTTATAGAAGTTGGAATTTATAGAGGCAAAATAATAGATGACTATGCAGGTTTTTTCATCATTAATGTGTGTGATTTCTATCCAAAAAAATTGGTTGTAAAAGTTTTTCTTATAAATACTAACGTGTGGAGATATGTTCTTCTTAATGTAACATGCTATACCCAATACCTCGACAACATGAACGCTTATTTATATTGACCATCAAATCATATGTAGATTCAAATAACTTAGAAACTAGTTTCATACAAAAACTTTTAACATTCACAACATAATCTCAAAAAATATAAATATATAACACATTAAAGAAAAACATAAATATATTGAAAAATTCCATCCATATAAAACACATCCAAATTAAATTTAAATCCTCTAAACCAATATATTTAGAAAACATGAAACAAATCAAAACAAAAGTAAGGGGTATCACCACCCTAGTCTAACAGTTATAATGGTCTCTATTTTTATTAGAGTTAAACCACATGATTATTTTTGTTACTTTTGAATATGCTCAAGTCTATACAATCTTAAAACATTTGTATTGGCATATGAATAACATTAGTATACATTTAACATTGTAAATATTATGTCCTTTTATATTGTTTTAAAGTTATAATATTATATGTTGTTTTATATTCTTATAAATTTATAAAATAATATATTTGTTCAATATATTTATAATATTATTTATTTTGATAAAAATTTATAATTTAACATTTATAATTACTTTAATTTAGCAAATAATTATTTATTTTTGCTAGCTTATTTATAAAGCGTGGGTTTCGTCAACAAGGCGATTTGGGTTCAATTCCCCTTAGGGGTAAGCTAGTTGGTAGGATACACCTAAAATTCAAGTAGTCAAGGGTTGGTGTGGCTTAGGACGGAGGCAATCCCTGAGTGATTGACGACTTAAATGCCCTTGGGTCATGTTTTTTTAAACCAAAGGCCACTCCCACAAGTTAGAAATATTCTAGCAAACCAATTTTTTTGTTGAATATTTAAAATAACATATTTCTTATACCTTCCAATAAAATAACAAAATAACATGTTGTAGACTTTTTACACCATAAAGAAAAAGATAAACCCCCTAAAATTAAGTATCTTTGATTACTTTTCATTACTTCAATCTCAAAATATTTATATTAACATATTAATAAGATTAACGTATCAAGGTTTGAGGTTTAGGTAATTCATTAGATCAAGCTTTATATTCTTGGATTAACAATGCGACCTTCAAAGATCATTATGCTTTACTCGCCATATTTGAGTATTTATTCATTACTCCTTATGTTAGCACTGGAAAAGAACTAGAGGTTGTGAAGGCTCATTCCTAGGTAATAGCAGAAACACTTTCTAAGAGAGAACTAGCCTTCTACTATTCCAAGAGGGACCTCTCCCCAAATATTAACAATTCTAGGTATGTACAAGTAAAAATATGAATTGTTTGTAAGGGTGGTTGAAACAGAACATAGAACCATTGGGTGATGGAGTCAAGATGTGTAATGGAAATAAACAGAACTTATGCAGGCGATTTTAACACAAAGGCAAGATAGCCATTCGGTCGTAGTCAAATTATAATTGTCTGGTGGAAAAGGAAGAGCAAGAACAAACCATTAACACAGAGCATTAAAGAATGAATTCTGTATTAACTTTAGAAGAAAGCTTTAGTGGATATCTGAAACAACAGACAGAGCATAGTATGTATGAATTCCAAATTGTTATACACTTATTTCAGACATGAAAGAAAACATAATGGGGGAGATAAATTGGAAAACATTCACATGAGAAACAAAGCAACAGACTGTAACACAAACAACACATGAATCCCTATGAAAAACACTGACTTCGGCTCTGCAACTTTATTAAGAAACTCTTGAAAGCACACAACACAAAGTTACATTGGTTCCAACCCTTTCTCCTTCTTTAGGAGGTAAATTTATAGTATTTTTTGGACTTCCTAAACCGACATTTGTGAATCAAAATTTGTTACAACTAAAGAACATCTTCTAACAAACTCTAATGTGGCGTATTTGCTAGCATTTACATAAAACTGAAAAATAAACTATGGACCGCGGGAGAAAATATGTGCAAGAGCCTTTTATGTATCCTCTGGTTGGTGACAACTGTACAAAGTTCTAGGAGAGGTGATCATCGGAGGGGTGTGTCCATGGAGAAAATTTCCTGCATCACTGTCATTGCCACCTCTATGGTTGTGTCCTAAACTTGTTCGACCTGTATTGCTGAATTGACCTCCATTGATCAGGACTAGGCAAAGTCGTGACAACCATGTCAAGTTCCTGTACTTTGAGTTCCATAGTTTCTGTGTATCAGGCCTTGGGTGCTTTGGCACAGGTGGCTTTAAAATCAAACAACAGTTCAAATTCACTGGCCAACTTATTGAAAATGGTCCTGCCTGACAAGGATTGCTGCATGTCTCGGAACTTGCTGTTGTTTGATCGAAAAATAACCAATCGCTCCAGATAATATTTTTGAGACAATAAGGGTCCATTTTCTTCCCTAAAGAAAGGAATCCCTCTATCTACCAGTGGCTTAAATAACTTGATAACCTCCTTGAACTTGTGATCAATAATGCCAATTTTGGCCTAGACAGTGTCCAACATCCTATGTTTAGCAATTACCTTTCTAGCCCCAGAGATGATAGCAACTCTGTTTTGGATATTATACCGGTTGGCTAGATCATCTGACAAGGCGCTTAGAAAATCAACAACATTTTCTTCTATCACTACGAGTCTTCTCTGCTCTTCTCCCAATACTGTTGAAACCTTTTTCTTGGCCTCTATCAAAGCATTTTCTTGATTTGCGATGAAATCTATATAAGGTCTGAACTTATTAGCTTCTGCAATGATTTGATCCCAGATCAAACGTCTAGCACACTGTAAGGCCAATTTACTGATCACCTGCTGGCTTAATTTGGCATTTTGTTGTGTCAATTATTGACATTTCTCCTCTATATTTTCCTTTTCTTGTTCCTCCTTTGCTTTTTCCTCCTCTAGTTCCTTAATCTGATGCTTTAACTTAGTACGCTCTGTATCTTTCAGGCCTATTTGGGACATTGATTTAGAAAGAGAATTGGTGTCTACTTCTCCAGCTACATTTACCGGTTGAATTGTAATCTTTGTGCATTTTTCCCGAAGCTCTTTTTCCTTTGTTGCTAGCGTAGCCTTTAATTCTTTTTCGCTCTCCTTCAGAAGCATGGTATCCACTTCCCACTGCCTTTCCTTCTCCTCAATCTTTAATAGCTTGGCCTTGCAATATGTAAGCTTAGTGTTCAATGTCTCTTTCTATTTTTCGAATTCAGCCAACTCATCTGTCTGAGTGAGCTGGGTGGAAGGGATTTTCAACTTCCTTTTTAGTACTGGGATCTCTTTTTCTTTCTCGTCTAGCAATCTTTGAGCTAAAGCTCCCTTATATGCTGGTCCATATATTTGTAATGATTCATTCTGCAAATTGTTAATTTGGATCTCGAGGGCCTTGTTTTTTGAATCTTAATTCCTCAAAATGTCTAGAGTTTTTGTTTTAGTTGCCTCCATCTTGGATATATGTAGTGTGGCTTTCAGTAATCTAGTATTCAAGATGTCACTGGTCTCTATGTTAAGGTGTATTATATCAGTAGTGGGAACCTTTTCGAGGTTCACATTAACCTCTAACACTTTGTTTCCTACTGTCAAAGCCAGGCTAAGGGTGTCTGTAACATGATCTCTCAGTCTTCAATGCCACATTTGGGTAGGGAAACTGTATTACTTCATTATACAGCTTCGATGTCTCATTAAAATTTTTATTAGCCCTTTCTAGGTAAGAGTCCATCCAATATTTTTTAGAGGCATTCTTGTTTGGAGTCTGTCCATCAAACACATATTCCTGGATCTGTAACTTGGTCGTTTCAGGCTCTTCTTGTTTCTATTGGTCTTCCACATTTTTTTTCCTCATTTTCCCCTTCGTATTGTTCCTCTTAACCCGCACTAGTTGTTGTTCTTGTTCTATTTTCTGCTTTTTGGGCATGTTGGAAGTACCTACCTCATCAGTCTCCATGGGTTCTGAAAGTCCTCTTTTCATTGAACTCCCTGAATAACTGACCAACGATGAGGCATTCCCATCCATTGCAACTACTTTGGACAACTCCATTTGGGGAGAATTGTCCCATGGCAGGGGTGAGACAGAGCTTCATCCTATGCTGATATCCATCATGGTAGAGTTAGGGAAATCATCCCAATTGGTCGTTTCTCTAAGCACAGGTATTTCAATGTGCTCAAAAGGCTTACTCTTGTGAGCCTTCCTCCTTTTGGAAATTACTTGATGTGGGTCGTAATTTATAGCCTGTTCTAGAGAGAATTCCATCCCTTTGAGTAAGTTACTAACCAGTGGCAAAGCAGCCCTGCTCCTAACCGTGTATGGCCCCACCTCCCAGGGGAAAATAGGATTTAATTTCTTCCTAGAATTCAAAAAGTGTTCTTCTTCAACAGTGAGTCTTTGCCTGATTAATTCCAAGTAGAAAACCCTGGCAGTTAGAAAGGATTGTAGGATGTAAGGTTGATGCACAAAACCGTATAGCCTTATGATTGTTCCAAATTATGTTAGGAACCAGTATCCTATCATCTTTTTATGAGACAGCTGCAGTATTTGCCTCATCTTAGGCAACACCCTGGGTAACATTTCTTGAAAGAAAAGGTTGTATATTTCGGTCATCAAAAAGTTCATGAATTTACAGTAATCTTTGGTCATCTCACGAGTGATCTCTAGCTCAGGCACTTATAAATCTTCTTCGTTATAAGATAAAAAATTCTCAACTAAAAGGACTGGAATCTGAATACTTTGGTACCGTGGAAATTAACTAACAGAGACTGAATGTTCTCAGCTAGAAATTCATCAAATTTAAGAAAACAAGACTGAAAAGATTGCCCTGGCAGTTTGGGTTCAACAGGACAGGTACTCAAAACAAACAGTAGACTCAACAATGACTTTGTGTTATAACCGTTAGTATCTAGACCTAGAAACTTACTGGCTAGGGCTATGCACCACTGAGTTTCTTCATTAAATTGACTAAGGCCAATGGGGTAAGACAAACTGATTACTTCACCATTAGGAATTGAAAAATATCTCAGGAAATATTCTCTATTTTCGACAGTAAATTCTATGAAGAAATGTACGATACTCTCTTCTCGGTATCTTTGGGATATGTGGACAAACTCATCTGGGACATGGATGGTTTTATGGATGATATGATCCTGAACTAAGCAGAGGATCTTGGATTTGGACCTATTCATAATGACCCCTTCGGTGGCAGAAAAATTGCATGCACACCACTCAACAAACTCGGGTCAATGGGGGGTCTGGATAACAGAGAAAAAATGGAAAAAGGATTTAAAAACACCACAGGTATCACTACCTTGGTCCTTAAGGACTTCCAATTTACCCCTAGTAGCTTCAATGGTTTCTCCCACCAGAAAGGTATAAAAAATCTCGACGTTCTCATCCACGAGACTTTCTTCTGCCCATCAACATGTGACCCCCGATTCTACATTATCCCTTACATCTACCACTTCTATTTCTCCTACTTTTTCCATTTTTAATAGCAATGAGGGAGTATCAGGGGCCTACTTTGTTTCTCGAGCACAGTATTCTAGTCTGTCCACGCTGGCACTCTGTATGTAGTCGGGGCGTTCGTCAATCTTGAGGCTCTGGAAAAGACAAAACTTTCCAACTCCATGTAGACCTGTTTATATTTTTCTATACCCCGTAATATCTGTGCCTTTTCTATGTAGCCTGCACCGTAGATTTTTCTCCTTGTGATTTGAGCCTTGGATATGAGAGGTCCTTTATGTCATATTTTTCCTCACTACCAGTATGTGTAGCTTAATTTGGGAAAATCGACCTCCGTCGTCGATCTCCAAATTACCTTCATCGAGGCCGTTCACGTCTGAAAACTTTAACATTCCACCGATTCCTCCTTCCTTGATCTAGTGAGCAACTCTAGATCGTGGTATGTTTCTTACCTTTTGATCAAGATTAACCTCTCCTCACAACCGTCGATCCGAGCAGACCCTACCACTTTTCGTGAATTGAGATCCTGACCCTATCCACGCTAGTTCAAATCGTGAAATGAATCACGACCGTAGATATATCCCCGCCTTTTCCTCAGCATTCCAATCCTTTCTCCCTTTAGCACATTTCGTGATTTGGAAAAGTGATTTTGGTCGAGCATGTTTGCTATGCAAAATGCTTCGGTGCCATTGATCCGTCTTTCGATTAATCTCAACCTTCCATTATGGTTCCCATTTAACACACTCTACACATCCAATGACCGCATTTTACCTTACATCTCTGATCCGCAAAATGCCTTTCTACCATCAATATTTATCATTTCGAATTGTGGCCATTGATTCACGTTGTCCTTTACCTCATTCTTGCTGCCACTTATTCTAGAGGTAGAATGCCAATCCAAAGATTCCTTTAGTACCCCTGCAAACTCTGAGGATGCCTTCCCAATAATTTTCAATAAGGTCTTTTCCTCAAACACCTCCCATAATCGAAAATTTTGAATATGGTGCTAACACCTTCTATTTATGCTTCTTAAGGTCAAACTTTTCTTATCCACTTCCTTGAATTGGTAAATAATCCTAGACCCAAAAGGATAGTGGAAGAGATTACATTTATATTTGTACCTTGGTTATACTTTGATGGAGTTACTGAAGGTAGTCCCCCAGGGGGATCTCTGCAGTTAAATGAGTTTCACGAGATAAATTTTGCAGCAGGATTGGGACCAAGTACTAACAATAAACTAGAACTTGTGGCTATAAATATTTCTCTAATTCTGACACATCAGAAGAGGTTCCAATTCCCACAGTTCTTTAGGGATTCTAGCTAGTTATAGATTGGTTAATGGAGAGGAGACCCTCAATCTATGAGGACATCAACAAATTAAGGGATCTTTTCTAGTGTATTAGTTTTTCCCACATCTACAGGGAAATGAACATCCTAGTGGATGCTTTTCCAAATTCAAGTCTATAGGTTGAGGATGGCCAATGGATTAGATGGGAACTGGAAAATGGTATTAAGGTTCAGTTTAATCCTAGGCCTTATCCTGGATAGTTAAATTTTGGACAGGGCTAGTATTTTTTTACTTTTTGGGAAATCACATAGGTCAAGGTGTACTTCCCAAGGAGGGCACACCTATGGATATTCAAATAGAGGAAGGCACACCATTATACTCAACTAGTGGTGGATAGAAAAATCAGGGTGCAATCTCTAAGAAGACAGTGAGGAAGTTAACTAACTAGTTGTTGGATTTAGTTAGTTGTAGTTTGACTCTCTTGACATATAATTGTAACAAAAAATCTCTATATAAGACTATCTACTATTCTAAATAAGATATGTTTATTTTACTCAATTCTCTTTCAACGCCAATAAGAATATCTTTGCCATTACCCACCTGCCAAGCCAGGTGACGGCCCAGCCAAGGAAGGGTCTGTAAAAAACCCCTCCAGATAATGGATAACCTTCGAGTGCAAAACCTCTTATCTCTGAGCCAAGCCACCACCGAGAGGTTTTTCAAGTATTTTGTGATGAGGACACGATGCCATAAACCATCCTTCAACAGAGCCATCCAGAGATTTTTTAAGTGCAGGGATATGCTAAACCAATGAAGATTTTTTATCCCCCATCCTTCATGTTCCTTTGGCCATGAGAGACTCTGCTAGCTGACCAGATGATATCTTCGATTATTCTCAGAAGATCCCCATAAGGGTCTGTAAAAGTTTATTAGCTTAACATTAATAAACAATTATAATGCCATTCAATTGATAAATATTTCTATTATTGTATAATGAAATAGAACAACATTTGTAAAAGTTTGAAACATGCTCTATGTTATTTGGATATTTTTCTTACCATACAACGTGCTGTATATTTTCTAAGTCACATAGAAAAGATGGCCCTTCCAAGTGGCATTTTGAAAGTAGATATATTACAAATTTATCTGGAAAAATGATAAGGATGGTTCCACCTTTCATTGGTCATTTTGGTGTTTCATAGCTTGGTCAAAATCCATTGGTGGATGGGGACTTAGGAATCTCAATTGTTTTCAAAAGCACTAGCAGCAAAAGGGGTTTGGAGACTAATCAAATGTGAAGGGTTGTGGGCCTCAGTTGTTATTAATAAATACATTCACCCTCTCTCAGTGAAGGAATGGTTTAGAACGAGGGACACGAATTACATGAATATTTCTATCATTTGGAGGGCCATTCTTCACACTTTCGACCTTATTGGCGATTGGTTAGAGTGACATATCGTGAATGGGAAGAAGGTGAGAATTGGATAGGATCCCTGGATTGGTGGAGGCACGCATCATAGGATTCCTATCAGTTGGTTGAAGAGTTACATGATCAGGGTTACATCTACTTGGATCATATAAGTGATTTGGATAATTCCAATATTTTTTCAGAGGAATGGATATGTGCCGACGGGCTCGGTATTAACAAGTTTGATCATCAACGGGCATGGTCTAGCTACATTTGAGCATTAAAAGCCTCAAATATCAGGCTTTCATACAATGGAGATTCTTTTCTTTAGGCCAAGAACGAAACAAACATGACATGTTTTCCATGATTGGGTTACCTTACATTAAGAGAAGAGCAATATCCCTTTCTCCAACAATGGTGGCATTCAATTATCTGGCAACTCAAATGCCCTTTGAAGTGTAAGATTATTTTCTGGCTTGGACTCTCAAAGAAAGTTCTTGTTTGGGATCTATTGATGAATAAGTTCTAGATAGGTCTTGGGTGATTTCTGCTTTGCATGGATTCCATTGAAAGCATTGAACACATCTTTATTCGCTATAGCTACACCATAATTGTTTGGGATCATCCCCCTCATGTAAAGGATTCACCTTTTCTTTGGGATGGTGGATCTTTGATTTCAACTTTTGATCAGTGTATGAACAATCCTATCTCTGAGTGTTATATGGCCCTTCATGTGATCATTACATGACATGTTTGGATTTCTGGAAATCTAGCCTTTTTCGAGGATAAGCACACTCCCCCTTATCACATGTGATTCTAAAGGCCTCGCCATCCTCCAGTGATTCCCTCAAAGTCAACCCTTTTGTCAGGTGAGATGTATTGAGCTTGAACATATTGATCACAATACCCCTTGGATTTACTTTGATGGTGTTGCTCTTCTCAATCATGCTAAAGGTGGAGCTGGAAGATCCATGTTTTTATTCGATCCCCATCAAATCACTTTCGTTGTACGGTTGGGCCCTTGTACCAATAATATGGCTGAGCTTATGGTTCTTTAACTCTCGCTTACTATTACATATGTCAAAGGTGTACAACATGCACAAGTGTTTGTGGATTGGAAGTTGATCATTGATTGGAAGTATCCTTTTGATCCCTTTATTGGAGGAAATTATTGGGGTGGTGAATCAGTTTTCTGATATATATTTCCATCATATTTTCTGAGGGAGGAATACTCTGGCTGACTCTCTCTCCAAAAGGGGCCTGCTCTTTGAAGAAGGTGTTTGGCACAGATGGGAGCACAAAAATGATCAGGAAATTTCCATTGACCCTAAAACTTTTCTAGGTTATATGGCATAATTTTTCTTTTGTTCCTTTTTGATATTTTTTTAGTGATCTATAGTTTACTTATTTGTTGGTATGATACTGGTGATTGACGATTATATTGCATAATTTTTGTATTTGTAATAGGCTAGATTATTAGATGCATAACAAGGAATATGAACATTTTTGATGTGGATGTTCAATATACATGCTCTGCTAGGTGCCGCGCCCTAGCCATCTAGCTGCCGCCGCCCTGGTCATTTCTCCGAGCCGCTCATGGCTGCGCCTGAGGGAGGGCTCCCCCCTCCCTCGTCTCCTTCAGCTATGAATGCCTTTAATCAGTTGCTCCATCCTCATGGAGCCAACCCTGCAGCCCCTGCCATCCCGAAGTTCATTAAAAAGCTCGATTCAATCCCTAAAATTGATCTGCCATGCGAAATCCCCATCAAGATCGCTCTGGCACTGTCAGAACGGGGTCTGGTAGGCCAGTTTATGGGGCTTTGGCCATCAACCAAAACCACGGACGACTGGATCCAACGGAACTAGAGGCCCCAGCTCAAGAATAGTGTTACCTGCTACTCCGTAGGGCGATGCTTCTTCATTTTTGAGTTTATTTCCAAAGAAGATCGAGATCTGATCTTCAGAAATGGTCCATACTTCATGGGACCTCAAGGACTGTACCTAAACAGATGGACTCCAGATTTCAATGCAGAAGTAGATGTGCCGAAGGAAGTTCCAGTATGGGTAAGGCTCCCCAACCTCCCAGTCCACTGTTGGAACACCCCAACCCTGGAAAAAATTGGGAACGCCCTAGGAAAATACATTGACAAAGCTGATAATAAAGGTCAATACTCGTGCGCCCGAATATGTGTTGAGGTTGACCTTGAAGCAGGCCTTCCTGAAGCTGTCAAGCTCAAAGTTGGAGATTGGCTATACTACCAAAAGCTTGACTACGAACAACTGCCATTCAAATGCCGTCAATGTCATGAACACGGCCACTTTCAAAGAAATTGCCCGAAAAATCAGAGCTTGGAAGAAGGAGAAGGATGGCAAAAATCCAAGAAAGGCAAGACAAATGCTAAGATCCCGGAAAAGAGGACCACAATTGACATGAAAAACCTGACTTCAAGCACAAATAAGCCCTCCCAAGAAGCCTCAAAAGAATATCCTATCGTGATCCCTAAAGAGAACCAGGATCCCAATCTGAATGGGAAAAATCAAATCACAGTGAGCGATGAACCCCAATCATCCAAGCAACCCAATAAAGAGACTGGAAGCCAAAACGCTGATCAGCTGGAGCCTGGGGAAATAAACCAACCTCTTGTAGGGGCTGATAATCCAGGCTCCCCCAAAGAAGTAAATGAAGATCTCCTGACGCTAGATTCAGATCCCGGTGAAGAAACGGATGAAGGCGCCTCCTCAAGCGGTCTGTACTCTATTCCTATCAAAATTCCAAGAGGGAGGAAATCCAAAAAGAAACAAAGAGAAGAAGCAACCCATCTTGCAGTCTTAGAAGGCTCTCAAAAAACTCTAAAAGGGATCATGAACACCCGATCAAAAAAAGGTACAATACAGGCCTCCAAAGAGGCCAACCCCTTCTCCCATAATTCTTAATGAAAT